>JAHBCN010002475.1:114716-124940 GCA_019359885.1 Listronotus oregonensis
TTATAGTTCATTCTGAAGTGACAAAAATTCAACATAATAGTGACCAAAAAGAAGAGGCATCCTCTCGGGATACTTTTACGATGAAGAAAGATGCGAAAAATGAAAAACCAAAAATTCTCATTCTTTGTGATGATGGGTTTCGTTATGTGCTTAACTCTTTAAATAATTATTTTTCGGATTTTAAGGTCATGAGTATTATTAAACCAGGCGCTTGTTTTGATAACATTATAGAAGATGTAATGAATCTAGTAAAGAATTTTACCTTAAATGATTATCTAATAATCCATGCCGGAAATAACGATTTTTTAAATAACAGAATACCATCTTTTAGAATGATTAATAATAAAATAAAACATTGCACTCATACGAACATAATATTAACAACTCTATCTCATACTTGCGTCCACTCAAAAAACAATATTATTAATCACTCTATATATAAATTTAACTCATATCTATGCAATTATGCAAAAGTCTTAAACAATTTTTCTGATGGTATTGTTAGTTGTTTAGATTTAATTCAGGAGAAAGGAAACTTTTATAAAAAATCTAGGATTATTAAAATGCTCGCCGAGCAAATATTCTCTAAAAAAATTCCTATTCTCCTACATGTTAAGCCTGTAGAAAATGAAATCATCATTGATTGTCAAGAATCCAGCACCGAAAAATCCATTATACCTGAAAATTTACTTTTAGATAATAGTCAGCATTATATTAAGGTCAATCAGTTAAATGAAACTGTAAAATCTGTTGATACCATAATTACAGATGGTGAAAATTTTTAGCGTCCCCGCAAGACGAATGTAGATTAGGAAAAGATAGTTGTAAGTACGATTCTGTTTTAAGTGTATTGTCTTTAAATATAAGTAGTATAAGAAATAAAGGATCAGAGTTTTCTATTTACCTGAAGGAAATAGGAAACCCTGATATTGTGTGTTTGACTGAACACCACCTTAGACCTCAAGAAGTAATTGTTATGGATGATTATAGTGTGATATCATGTTTTCAAGAAGTATTCTTAAAGGAGGTGGGTCTGTTATCTTGGCTAAGGATAGTGCGGCTTGTATAAGTATTAATAAGTTTGACAACTTGATTAGTGAGAAAAATTTTGAATTGTCTGTAGCTTTTAGTCAATATTTTAACATGTTTATCGTAAATATTTATAGGTCTCCTTCAGGTGATTTTGGCGTTTTTTGCGAAAATTTATTTCATCTCCTTGATTCCCTTCCAAAAAATTGCAGACTGGTTCTGGTCGGAGATTTTAACATAGATGCAGGTCAAGATTCTAATGAATATCTCAGTCTTAAATGCATTTTTCTGTCATTTAACTTAAAATCACATGTCAACTCTTTTACTAGAATTACAAAAAATAGCTCTACAAAAATAGATTATTTCTGTTCAAATTTTGAAAACGATCTGGTGACGGTTAAAACAGAACACACAGACCTTAGTGATCACGAACTTTTGGTGGGTGATTTGAATATGGAGAAAAACAAAACATTAGATAAGAATAACCTAATATTAAGAAATTTTTCAAGCAGAAATATTGACAAATTTTTACATAACATTAATAATAAAGATTGGTCTAGGATTAGTAATGCTGCTAAAGCGACCGAAAAGTTTTCTCTTTTCCATCAGTTCATTGTCCAAACAATAGGCTCATGTTTTCCTTATAAAAAAATAATAAATAACCGTAAGGAATATATAACCAACGGAATAAGAATATCCTGTAAAAATAAGAGGTGCTTGTCATATATAGCCAAATTTACAGATAACCCGAGCTTTCTGTCCTACGTTAAAAACTATAAATTCCTTTTGAAGAGAGTTATATTATCAGCTAAAAATAAGTTTTATTCCGAGGAAATAAGGGATGCAAAAAATTCAAAGAGGAAAACCTGGAATATTATAAATAAAATAAGCGGAAGGAAAGCAGACAAAAAATATAAGACCCCTAAGGTAAATATAAACTCAAAAACTTGTACAAATCCTAGAGAAATTGCACAACACTTAAATAATTTTTATGTTACGGTAGCAGACGAAACGACTAAACATATTAATACTAACATAGATCCGTCATCACTTGTAAATAATTTTAATAATTCGAGTAGTTTCTATTTAACACCAACCAGTGCGTGGGAAATCTGTAAAATTGTAAATGACTTAAAGAACAAGCAGTCAACTGGAATGGACGAAATTCCTTTAAGACTTATAAAAAGATTTCCAATAAAATTGTATGAAATTATGGCTGAAATTGTAAATGCTCTGTTTGAAGAAGGCATATTTCCTGACGAGCTAAAATTTTCTCTTATTGTACCAATAGATAAGGGAGGTGATATAAAGAGTCCGTCTAATTTTCGTCCAATTTCTCTGTTATCGGTTCTTTCAAAGATTATCGAATCACTAGTAAAAGCTCGTATAAAGAATTTTCTCTCAAGGCGTAAAATACTAGATGCTAGTCAATTTGCATTTCAAGAGGATGTAAGTACCAGAGACGCCATCTATAATCTGATGAGTAAAGTTTATGGTGATATTAATCAAAGTTATAAAAATTTAACAGTTGTTGTTTTCTGCGATCTGGCAAAAGCATTCGATTGTGTCAATCACCATATATTATTAGATAAATTAAACTTATATGGGTTTAGGGGTATTTCCTTGCGATGGTTTAGGTCGTATTTATCAAATAGACAACAAGCGGTTCAGGTAACAGATACTTATGGCACTAAGATTCTGTCAGATTTTAAAAAGGTGAGGCATGGTGTTCCACAGGGTTCGATTTTGGGACCTCTGCTATTTCTGTTATATATTAATGACATCGCTCAACTTAAAATTAGTGGTAAGTTAACTCTTTTCGCAGATGATACATCAATTTGTTGGTCTGGTGACAATCCCGTAGCACTGCAAAACTTGATTAATAAAGACCTTGCAACAGTGAAGCAGTGGTTTGATTCAAACAAACTATCATTAAACATTCCAAAAACTAAATTTATGGTATTTTCTAAAAGAGACACAATCTCAATTACAATTAACAATGAAATAATACATAAAGTGTCAAATTATAAGTTTTTAGGTTTACATATTGATAAAAATCTTAAATGGGAAACTCATTTTAACCAAGTATGTAAACAACTAGCATCTTCCATTTTTGCTATAAGAACGGTCTCTACAGAAATAAACGATACCAAAATATCCTTGGAGGTATATCATGCTCTGTTTGAATCGCGCATTAGGTACGGAATTATTTTTTGGGGATATACAACACTTGGCAGGTCAAACATAATTTTTCTGCTGCAAAAGCGAGCAATTAGGATTGTAGGTAATGCAGATAGGATTGCACACTGCAGACCACTATTTAAATCTTTAAAAATCCTCACGTTTTATGATATGATTGTTTATGAAAGTGTCACTTTTCTGCATAGAAAAAAATTAGAAAAACGGGGCGATGTACACAATTACCCCACCCGAATAAGGGAGGACTTAAGCCTACCCCAATCGCTTAATACAGTTACCAAAAATAGTTTGTATCACTATGGAAAGTACTTATATAATGCAATTCCTCGGAAGATAAGGCGACTTGATACCAAACGTTTTAATAAAGTTCTGAGAAGTGCATTGTTGGAAAGTGCAAACTATTCTCTGGATGAGTTTATTGTAAATACAATTCCAATTTTGAGTAATTTATAGTACATAGAAAACTAAATTTTTACAGTGATTCGTATTGCGATTTTAGTAATAGTTATAGGAGACTTATGTTGTATTGTTCCTGAAGCTTTGTTTTTATTAAATTTTATTTTGTATATAACGAAAATTTTTAATATTTTTAATATTGACGTTTTGTATACCTTTTATGTTTTTAGCCTTATGACTGATGTAATTCTGATTGTTGTTTGTTTTTCTTATTTTTTGTTATTTTTTAAATTTAGACTTCAACTTGTTTAGTTTTATGACAATATTTTAATTTGTGTTTTTGTTGTATGTATGTATATGTATATTTATATTAGTTTTTCGTCTTGTTGGGGAAATTAATATTAGTACTAGTGATGAGTCTGAATAGAATACCATATGTACTAGCTTTAAGAATTATTGTACAGCTTTTGGCTTTTCAATAAATTTTGATTTGATTTGATTTGATTACAGTTCTAAAAGTAAGTACATATCCAAAATACTTTTTAAAAGTTGAATATTTAACAAAAATTAATAAAATAAATCTACCTTCTGGGCAAAATGGGCAAACTGGTGACGCCCAAACATAACCTATATCTGCGGACAAATAGTAAAAATCGAGCACTCCTTGTTAAGTTTACCACCCTTGGCTACCGGACACGAGCACACTGTGTTCTGATGAGTCCTGGTGTCCCTGTCTCCTGAATAGTATGACGAGCGGACGATTAGATCCATCATGCCCTCCTCTCCCGGTCTAGTGACGTGGATAGCTACCAGGTCCTTGTTACAGGAACCAGATCTTCTTTCTAAGGCCGCATCTCCGGCCTTATCCTATGAAAACGGTCCTATCCGCTTTCTGTTTAAAGCCAGGGAACTCTTTTTCCTATAAAGGCGGTTCTGTTCACCGTCTGTTTGGATTCAGGGAACCCTTCCTAAGCACCTGTTTGTTCGGGATGGATTAGCCCTTCCCGTAACACAGGCGCCGGTGATTTCAGGGGCACCTTACGAAACGGATTCACCCGTATCGGTCGGCGTACCTTTGTCTGCTTGTGACGTTGAGTAGCACCTCTCGAAACGGATTTATCCGTTTCGGTCAGGGCACCTATGTCGCTTTTTTCCTATGAAAGCGGTTCTGTCCGCTTTCTGTTTGGAGCTAGGGAAGTAATAGTCCACCACGGCAGAGCCCCGCATTACGCAGTAAGGCTAGATACTCTGAGAGGTCGAGCTGTATCTGAGAGGCACCGTTGAGGACACCTGTTTAAGGCACAGGATGTCATTCACTCATCAGCACGGTATGCTAACACCTGTAACACCTTGATTAAAGCCTTGTGTTTATCTTAGCTTCGGATCCCGTTCCATACGGTGGCAACAAGAGTTGCCGATAACCAGCAACTCTAGCGCATGTTCCAAAAGATCCTACTGGGCCCAACCACAACGACGATGTGTGAACACAGCGGTTGGGAAGGGCCAGGGACTGTGCGTAAAATTGGGAACAAAATATACATTGGTATTTTTAGATGCATTTTTTAATTAAAAAATAGATTTCTCAGATATTGTCAGTAAAAAGGTCATTAGATTTCAAAAATTATAATGATTTTTTTTAAAACATATTTGTAAGATAAACGCCTTTTTTACCAGGGGACTGTTTTTGGGCACATGCAGGGACTGTTCTTTGAGCATTATAAAAACGTTTTTGATGTACTGAACTTTATTTTATTGGATATTGCACGATGGACCGCGGTAAATTAGGTGATTATCTTTTTAAGTTAAGTACAAATTATAAAATAAACTATATTTTTCATATTATATCGGCCTGGGACAGTGAGTTGCCCAGCTTACAGAGAAATACCCAGTCAGCTGTCTTCCAGATAACTAGTTTTTTAAGATATAAAGTAAACTTGAGTTATTTTTAATGGGACATTCTCTATATTTTTACTTATTGTTATTAAGCACAGTTTCCGAGAAAGCCTAAGCACTAACACAATGTAGGTATCCTAATAAGAGTACAAGTAATCAAGTACGTAATTTTAAACAATTGTAAACTCTCTCTCAATCTCAATTAAAGTGGGCATAATATGACAAGCTATGACGTAACTGTTTATGTTCCTATAATATTTTCCAATTAGATAATATTTTTCGTTCTTTAATAAATAATATCTCGTAATTTTTTTATTTCTCCGTCCTATAGTGTCACTATTTCGTAAATTTTTAATTTTTTTATCTTTATAGTTTCACAATTAAAAACATATATATTTTTATTTTTAAATATTTTCAGAATACTTAATATGCTATTTTGTAGAGCTTTCGGTCAGCTTTTGATTAGATATGGCATGATGGGCTTCTTAACAAACTTTCTTCCTACGGTCTTCCACCTAAGCTTTGTTCTTGGCTCTCCAGTTTCTTTTCTAATAGATGTATATCTGTTATTGTGGATGGTTATTTTTCCACCTTCTATCTTTCTGAGGTGCCTCAGGGCTTACTACTGCCACCAACTCTGTTTCTTCTTCACATCAACGATCGTCTCTCTTCCACAACCAATCCTATCCATAGTTTTGCTGACGATAGTATCCTCCACTCTAATATTCAATTTCTTAAGCCACCCTGTAAATCTGATTCGAAAAACAAGCGCAGGTCAATGCAGTTATCTCTTTCACAAGACCTTAAAGTAATCTTGGATTGAAGCGCCAAAAATCTTGTCCAGTTTGATGCCTCCAAAACACAGTCATGTTCGCTATCTCGAAAAATGTCGGCAAATGCTCATCCGTTACATATGAGCGGCCAAGTTCTGCAGAACAAAGAATCGTTTATTTTGTGGGTGTTACTTATGAGAATACCATTAACTGGCACAAACACATTACATTTATAGCCCCTCAGCTTCAAAAAAGTTTGTTTTTTTTTAGCCAGAAAGTATTTCTCTTCTTCTAATTTGTATACCCTGTATGTATCCCAGATCAGACTCCATTCAGAGAAGAGCTGTTCGTCTTATTAATGATCCCACACTTACAAAAAAGCTTCCTTCTCTTGCCCACCGAAGAGCTGTAGGTGATTTGTCCCTCTTTTATAGGTATTTTCACGGCTTCTGCTCCGAAGAGTTGGCCAGTATAATTCCTCCTTTGGCAGATCCCAACGGACCAACACTTGGTGCCACTTTTATGCATCCTTTCACAGTCCAACTTGAGAGGCCCCGAACTTCCACTTTGTTCGTTCCTTCATCCCTATAGTGTCCAGACTGTGGAACCTGCTACCCGCAGAAGTTTTTCCTTTTTGTGTGAATAAACTCCCTATTACCACACTTCAGACACCCATGGTACGTTAGTACTTAGGCCTTAGCCTTCATGGACTGTCCCAAGATAAAAAGAAAACTAATTTCAAACGCCTTTTTCTCCACAGTGTGATCCAGAAAGGTTAATTACCCCTTTTTTTCTTCTTTTCCAAAATAGAAAAATAAAACTGGGGGATACAATATACTGTCAAATTTTAGGTTTTTTGAGAAGACACTTGTCTTATGGTGACATTTCACAGAAAACGACCTTAACTTCCGATTTTCAAATGAATCACCCTGTTTATTTTTACATTTTTGTATTCCTGGGAACATTTTGCGTCAAAGGGCAGCGCATAAGTCAATTATAACTAATTAATTTAAAATAAGATTAAAATAAAAATGAAGTTATTAACAAAATTATTTAAATATGGTAAAAAAGCGTGGGGTGCAATTTACTATATTTTCATAATTGCTCTAATTTTGTAAATAGCTAGCAATAAAATAATTGTAACATTTATTATCAAGCACCTCGCGCTTTTTTTACTATAATTAAAATATCTTGTTAATAACTTAATTTTCATAACAATCTTATTTCAAATTAATTAGTCATAATTGATTGTTAGACTGTTTATTTTTACATTTTTGTATTCCTGGGAACATTTTGCGTCAAAGGGCAGCGCATAAGTCAAATTTTGACTATTTGACTTATGACCTGAACATACAAAAAATATGTAGGGTGTCTCATTTGAAAATCGAAAGTGAAGGTCGAAAAATGAGGGGGTCAACCTCCTGCATCACCCTGTATACTTTGCTTTGTGGTTATGACACTTATTGAGTAGAGGTGTGCTATACTTATTTAGTTTTCTTTGTTAATGATGTTTGTATAGCCAGTAGGAAAAAACTTTATATCCAATTAGTAATAAAAAATTACCAATATTTTTAAGCCCCAAAAGGTGTTTAATTTTTTTCAGAATGTAAATCTGACAGAAAATATATACTTTTGTCCATGGTGTTACTCTAGTGTGCTTCAATATTATAATTTTTTTGTACTTTGTTCCGAAGTGACAAAGTCCAGAAAAAGAGCCTCTACAGAACTTTCCCGTGATCCTTTGGCTTTGAATAATGATGAACCTCAAGAGAAGAAACAAAAATTAGAAGCAAATTTGCTTATAAATGAATCAGATGAACTTTCTTCATCATCATCGTCATTATTAGTACCAGTAGAACCCAAAAAGAGAGGTCCAGGTAGGGTTAAAAATTGTTTAATTTTTATTTATTTACCACGCTTGGCCTGTATGTATGTAAGGGAATATTTCAACGTAATTTTCACCTATTTCAAGAAGTCTGATTAACATAAAAGTCAAAAGCCCATGATTATACAATTATTTGTATGACTAGGCTCATCAGAATTAAAAGAAAAAAACATTTAATTAATTTGCAGGTTCTTTATCGATATACTTAATTTAACATGTAAAGCAAATAAATGTAAAGCAAATAATTTACGTCAAACATATTACGGTGGACTGCTTCTAAGTTTTATGTAATATAATTTTTGATTTTGGAAAAAATAATAGGAATATTGAACAAAAAATATTTAAAACTAACTTTGAATAAAAAAAATGTTTTAAAAAATCTATTGAGAATCCTAATATCAAAACAATGCTTAATTAAAAAAGGAATAGTCATGAAAAAAATTTGGATTTATTGACAAATATAAGATATATTAAAAATTGAGGCTCTTGAATAAGATTAATTTTGATGCTGTTTTGAGACTAAAAAAATAGAACGACTTTTATAGCAAACCAAACTAAAAAGTAAAAAATAATTTTTAAGTATAATTATTTGTTACTTTTTAAGTTACAGTGATATAAAGTTCAGTAATCAATTATAACTAATTAATTTAAAATAAGATTAAAATAAAAATGAAGTTGTTAACAAAATTATTTAAAATATGGTAAAAAAGCGTGGGGTGTAATTTACTATATTTTCATAATTGCTCTAATTTTGTAAATAGCTAGCAATAAAATAATTGTAACATTTATTATCAAGCACCTCACGCTTTTTTACTATAATTAAAATATCTTGTTAATAACTTAATTTTGATAACAATCTTATTCCAAATTAATTAGTCATAATTGATTGTTAGACTTTTTGTCACTGTAACATAAACTCTTTATACTTAAAATTTATTTTCTACTTTTTAGTTCAATTTGCCATAAAAGCATGTTTTTTTAGTTTTTTTTTAATTTATTATTTATCATATAAATGTTTACTACGAAAGGCATATTTTGAGCCTAATAACAGAAAGATAGTAATTTGCCGTCGAAAATCGTTATCCACGCAACTAATTTTTGACGTTTGTGACCAAAAAAAAAGTCATTTGGTGCCAAGTCATGACTGTAAGGCGGATGAGCCGTTAATTCCATTTTTTGAGTGCTCAAAAATTCGGTTATAGACGAAAATAGATTGCATTGTTTTGATAAAGAATGATCCGACGACTCTTGGTTGTTTTCCTTATTTCACCGAAGACTTTAAGCAAACATGTTGTTGTCTACCATTGAAAATTGACGTTCGTCCAAAGGCATCGTTGCCACATGACTAGTTTTTCCGTTTGTTTCGAAGAGTATCGAACGTTTTTGGCTGTGTTGAAACACCGAACAGTTGACTGTTGTTGGTTTTCGGCTGATACACAAGGATCATATTCATATTTATGAATCGTCATCTGTTACAATCGTATACCCGTCTTTGAAGCAACGCGATAGGATTTCTTAAGCTTCGTTTTCAGATTTTGTCAGATTAAGTAAGATCCAACGAAAAAAAAACCTCTTTTACAGAGGCATGGTCGGGTAACATTTTATAAACTCCCGGACAAAAAAACCGGCACCCTGGATTTTTTGCTAAGTTTGATACTTTATAACTTTTTTGTTTTTAATCCGATTTTTACAATTCTTTTGCCATTTTATAGATAATTTAATTGGGAATGTGCTGATTTTTTTTAATGATGGTTCATGTTCGATAGGGCGCTATTATACCGGGTGAATCAATGTGTGTTTTTTTGACCTAAGTTTTAAACACCCTGTAGAGATATTGGGGCTGTTATTTTTAATACTGACAATTTTTTGATAAAGTTACATGTAGTCCTAACATTTTCTTTTTTGACTCATTTCGTTATCCCTAGTTTTAGAAGAGATACGATGTTTTTAAGAAAACTCTGTTACTAAAGTTAAAAAAAAATAGTAAGATGTATGCTTCAATAACAGCGCGCATTCTGCTAGGTAAGGAGTGAATAAGTGTGACGATTC
>JAHBCN010002476.1:0-90753 GCA_019359885.1 Listronotus oregonensis
TCTATAGGTATATAGATCTTAAAAAGAATGTTAATTTAAAAGAAAATTTCATAATTTAAAATATAGTTATCTAAACACACACACACACACAATATATATATATATATATATATATATATATATATATATATATATATATATATATATATATATATACAGTCTTTCATTTCAAAACGAACCACCCTAAATATCTTTAAAAAAAAACACTCACCAAAAAAAAAGAAACACGTCGATTTAGATATACAGGGGGAAGTTTAATTTCGTATTTGAAAAAAATTTTATCGGTCACCTCCTAACCTCCAGTTCACCTCCTTTGATATGTCAAAGGCAACCCCCATAGTGTGACCATCATTGTAAGCGGCATGAAATTTGCTATCTAACAGTACTAAAAACTTTAAATCGATGGACGTAGAAGCGACTTAGAAGTTAAAATGTATGTTAATTAGTTTATCGTGTTAAATAATTTTTTTATCAAATGCTCAAAATGTGCGCCGTTATTGGCGAGACAAGCTTATTTTGAAATTTCGCAGACTATTTTAGTGTGCATTCATTCCAATTATTATTTTTTGTGTTACCTTGAAGCAAAACACGCAATAGCACAAGTTTTAAGACGTTTGGAACCAGTTAAATATTACTGTTAGGATTGTCATTTTGACATCGTTAGTTTAAAATTAAGAATCTTGATTTTAAAATGGTGTTCTTAGCAGAGAAATAGAAATCATTTTCCTATATGGGGCTGAAGATCGATGCGGCGTAGAACCGCCAGAGATTAATGGAGGCATCAAAATAAAAACGTGGGGCATAAATATGTAATGGAATTGGTGGAATTTGAAGAAACTGGATCTGTATGCAAAAGAAAAGTACTAATGAAAGGGTTTTAGACGAAGCACGCCAGGTTGAGGTACTAGGACAGTTCGCAATAGATCCGACGTTGTCTATTCCAAAAGTTTGTAAGCTGGCCAATATTTCTACGGGTTCGGAGTGGCTCAATGAACAGTTTCCAGGCACATGGATAGGCGACGAGGTGCCATCGAAGGCCACACGGTCTCCAGACAACTCCTCTAGACTTTTTCCTCTGGGGTTATTTAAAAAGTAAAGTGTACAAAACGCCACCTGCAAATATTCAAGAACTTAAATGTAGAATTACACTAGAATGCAGAGGTATTACCAGACAAACTTTCGCCAACGTTCGGAAGAATTTCAAAAAAAACTTTATTATTGTCTCGCCAAAACGGCGCACGTTTTGAGCATTTGATAAAATAAATTATTTGAACACGATAAACTAATTAACACACATTTTTTACTTCTAAAAGCTTTTACGTCCATCGATTTAAAGTTTTTTAAATACTGTTGGATAGCAAATTTCATGCCGCCAATGATGTGTCCATATGGGGGAAATTTAAAAATCCAAGTGGGTGAACTGGAGGTTAGGATGAATAAAATTTTATCAAATACGAAATTAAATTCCCCTTATATCTAAATCGACGTGTTTCTTTGTTTTTTTTGAGTTTTTTTTTTTTAAAGATATTTAAGGGGATCGTTTTGAAATGAAAGATTTTATATATATATATATATATATATATATATATATATATATATATATATATATATATATATATATATATATAAATAATATATATATATATATATATATATATATATATATATATATATATATATATATATATATATATATATATATATATATATATATATATATATATATATATATATATATATATATATATATATAAATATATATATATATATAAATTTATTTTTATTCTTTTGGGAATGGGTTAATAAAAGAAATGGTGAAGGGGGTTTCCCAATTTATTTTTTTTTTCAAAATTTTGGAGGATACATTTTTATAACTTTATAACAGTTTATAATTTTATAACAGTTATAAAAATGTATCAAATGAATTAATTGAAAAACGCAAAAATAATTAAACGTAAAATACCACCATTTTTTAACCTATTAAGAATAAAATAAAATTATAAAAAAGTTAAAAAAAATAAATATTATATATATATATATATATATATATATATATATATATATATATATATATATATATATATATATATATATATATATATATATATATATATATATTATATTATATATATATATATATATATATATATATATATATATATATATATATATATATATATATATATATATATATATATATATATATATATATATATATATATATATATATATATATATATATATATATATATATATTTCCTAAATTGGAAATATGGGAAACTTTTTTATTATTAATTTTACGAAAAAAATTTTCAAAAAAGTTCTGCATGTTCTGAAATCGAAAATGCAAGCAACAGATATAAAAAAATATGAATTTTGCTCAAGAGTAAAGTAATTTAATATTTCACAATTTCGAAAATTGTTATAATAAAAAGTTGTTCGGAATTAAAAACTGTTTAAATATACAATTACATCCTCCTAATTAAAATTTGTTTTTACAAACTTTGCTTTTATTTCTACTAAATTTTATAATATTTTTTACCAAATTTCTAAATAGAGCTAATGTTTTGAATGCCACTATATAACATTTCTTGTCAGAGCATCCTAGTTTATATACAATAATTACTCTTTGACATTTCTTGTGAGAGCATTCTAGATTACATGTACAATAATTACAGTTAAATTTTCGTTGTTAGAGTAGAGATGTTTTTATAATAACAATTTTAGATATTGTTAAATATAAAGGTACGTACTTGCCTAAAATTCATATTTTTTGACTTAACTCATAGGATTAAAAAATTTAATATCTGATGATTGTATTTTAAATTTTAGAAAATGCAGAACTTTTTATAAAGAATAACTTTTTTTGTGAAATGAATAATAAAAAGTTTCCCACATGTTGCAAACTTAAATAGACACTCTGTATATATTTATATGTGAATTTAGAAAAATTGTCTTAATGCAAAATAAATTTGAAGCAAAATTTGGATCCTATACATTGAAAAAAATATCTTTATATTGAAGAAAAGGATAATAAATTATTTAATTTTTGTATTTTTGTAATAAATTAAATTAAAAGGTAAAAAATCACATAATAAATATATAGTTTAATTATTCTAACTGCCCTAAAGCATTTTATGAACTTAATTTGGGATACTTAAAAAACAATTATATAGACATGAAAGATTTACACACAAATTTATGTAAAAAATATATCACAATAAGCATAGAAATTTTTCAAATTAATTTACAATTTTTTAAATTTTCCTAATTCTACCTCGAGACGCCCAAGGCTTCAAGCTTGATAGCGCTGGCAAAGGATATTTTTTTTCTAAAAAGTCTTTTATTACGAGGTGTCTTAGTAGATTTTTTAATTTAATTTTTGGCTCAAATTAACTTCAGAATCTTTCTTGTAGACAGGTTTAAAAAAGCAATATTTTTTTTAGCAACCAAGAACTTTTTAACATATTTAATTTGTATCGACATTTAAAAGTATATGTAGATTTACAAAGAATTATTTTTTTAAAAACTTGTATGGAGTGATCTTGTTACGTATGTATATATAAAAGGGCTCCCCGGAGCGAAAACTTTTTGCGACAATTATTTAAACATTTTTTAAATGTACAATTAAGACGAAATTTTGAAAAAAAATTGTTAATTAACAATTGTCTAACTTGTTTATAAATTAACTTAAGTTAAACTTTTAACGGGAATGAATTTTTTAAAGTTTTCCGAATACACCACATATTTTAAAAAATTTTCAATTAATATTTAATAACTTTAAAAAGTCATTTAGTGTGACGTACTCGGTTTTGACTCCGAGCACGCAACCAAAAATGTTTTTTGCAATTTCCGCTATCCCTAATGGTTTTTGAGTTACCATCAAAAATCAAATTTGCTTTTTTTTTCGTTTTGTGTTGATAACAATTGCAATTTTTATTGGCAGAAAAAAACGCCTTTCTCAGATTTGCATTCCGCATCAAATGAGCTATTTCTCAGATTTTCCAAAGTCTTCTATTTTTCGCAGTATAGTGGAGAAGTGTGTCTCCACTAGACTATTCAATAAACTCAAGTTGTTCAACAAAATCACAATAAAAAACTTTTAAAAACGCACAAGTTTAAATGGCCAAATAAATGTAAACAAAACGATTCAGCACCAGTGGTGACGTCACAGCCGCTCTCCACTTCCCCTTAATTCTCCAACGTACGTTAAATGGAACTGAGCTATCCTTTAGTACAGAGGTCTCCAAACTACGGCCCGAGAGCCACATCCGGCCCGCGGACATATTTTGTGGAGAGCTAGCATACTTGAAAACTCCTTTTAGAGAACAAATAATTTTTATAGCAAATTAAATTTAGTTTACTGAAGTATTCTAATTTTATGTTGAATAATTATTAATATGACATCTACATTGATATGGTCATGGGCTAACTCCGCTAACTCATAACATTCTTGTAGGCTTATTGTTATTGTTTTTGTGATGAGTTGGATAAAGAAACACAGAATTGTAATGAGTAAAGACATGTATAATATGCAGAAAATTTAACTTCAGTATATAATAACTAACAAATTATTAAAATGAATCCAACTAACATTTTATACATTTTAAATAATCACATAACTTATAGCAAATTTAATGACATATGAAATACTAATGAGATTTATGTAATTGAGATTTTCCACTGACAATAGTTTGTAGTTGTGGACTAATTTTACCTGTACCAATTATTAAAAGAGATTTAAGATGCTCATCAGTTAATTTCGATCTGTAAACATTTTTTCTTTGTACTTCATTTTGGAGAAGGTTTTCTCACACAAATATATAGTACCAAAAACAGAAAACAGACTACAAGCAAATTTATGCAAATTATCAAATTGTGTCAGTGGAAGACTCTTATAAAATTCCAACAAAGATGAGTTTTGATATTTGTTCTTAATTATATCACTGCATTGTAGATCAATCATTTCCATTTGAAGTTCCGGGGCTAGGGTTTCAATGTCAGTATCAAAGGATTCTGAAAATCTTAATTTGATTCGCAATGGCATCAAAGTCCGAGAAACGAGTATCAAAATTTGTTGACACACTGACAGTTTTTAATAAATTTACCTTTTCAGGGCACATTTCTTCGGCTACTGCAATTATGCATTCTTTGATCATTTCTCCATCGGTGAATGGTTTTCCACGTTTTGCAATTTCAAGAGCCACACGAAAGCTGGCACGAGTTGCAGCCTCTTGCTCAGTTTTGAGTTTTGTAAATGAAGATTGCTGCGATTTCAATCCGCGCTGCATAGTTTCGAATTTTTCTGTCCGCAAAATGCCTGTATATTTTGAGTAATTTTGAAAATGTTTTGTTTCATAATGACGTTTAATGTTATATTCTTTGAGAACGGCTATGCTTTCATTGCAAATCAAACATAGCGCCTTGTTACTGGACTCAATTACGAAATACTGAATGTTCCACTGATCTTTGAATTTTCTGCATTCACTATCAATTTTTCGCTTCTTTTTCATACTACTAATTCACACACAAAAGCAACAATTCAAATCAAAATACTGTTATAAAGATGTCTTAAACTTAAACACGCACAAATACGTTTTAAGGAGGTATGCAATATTTTATTTAACAACAGTGTTATAGAAACTGACTTGTGGTTGCGCCACTAGCCTTCTTATATATTTCAATTACTGCCATCTAGAAGTGAGTGCAAGACACTAGAACTTTCTCGAACCAACGAGATTATTCTGTACGTGCTATTAGCGCCATCTGTTAGCGATAAAGGTACTACCTATTTCCGCTTGTGCCCACCAGATGTCGTGCACGTTACTCCTCATGGCTCGTACTCTACGACTAATCTAGAAATTACAGATAATGACAGGAAAATTAATAATATGCAGTGTTGCCGTTTTGCGGACTTTAGTCCGATTTGCAGCCTTTTTAAACGTTGTGTACTTTTTCGGACTTTTTTTTTCATCAGTGGACTATTTCACTTCTCACCACCGGCAACAATGATAATATGGTTTTGGCCCTCGGAACTTACTAGAGTAATCAGTATGGCCCTAAGGCTGGAAAGTTTGGAGACCCCTGCTTTAGTACATTATCGTTGGGCCTTGAGCCCTACCGTGCGCCTAGATACCAAAGCTTTAAATGGACCTATTTTGACGTGCCTGCAATTAAATTTTGTACATAAATTGTTAGGACACCCTGTACCTTTTAAATCCTCTTTTCAAACTAATAGCAATAAAATAATGAATAGAATGTATCTCCTGCATTTTCGATAATTCTCCGGCTTTGAATAATTCAAAGGGTTCGGATAACGTAATTTACCAAACTCGTTAAAGTCATTAGCTTTCAGTAAAGCTTGTCCCAATTTTTAAGTAAATATTAGACCGAGTTTTCAAGAAGTAGCATTAAGACGTTTCTTTGTTCAATCAAGAACGTATTTAACGTGCATAAAGCGAAAATATTTATTTAAAAGAACATAGATGCGCTTTGGGGTAACCTGTTTACTACCTTTTCATTTTGTATAATGTTATTTAAATAATGACTAAAAGGCAGATAAAGCAATGAATGCAAGGAAGTGTGCATCGTAAGTCGAAGAATGCTGAAAAAAACTAATAATTCAAAAAAGCCGGCAACAATTTTATGGTACAGTAAATCTAGTTAACAAGTTCAAAAATGTGTTAGTTTGAGATATAGCTCCCAAAAATATGGGCAATAGCTTATTGGGTTCGAATAATGTCTTGAAAAATGTATTTGATGGGTTTTTCAGCACGCAGAAAACTGCAAAAGTTAGTAACAAATTAAGTTAAAAAAAGGCTTTTGGTTTTTTGTTAATAACTCCAAAACCATTAACAGTTTAAAAAATTAAAAAGGATCTCCTTAAAGAGGAGGAAATTTCCAATAAAAGTCAGGAATTCTATCTCCATAATTTATAATGTTATTTGAACACTATAAATAGGGCTCCGCACGACTGCTCCAGCATGCGCACGGCCCCTTTAAAGCAAGTATGCCACAGAAAAAATATATACCGTATATACGTTTAAAAAGTTTTAAAATTTCGAGTTTTTCCGAAGATGTCTTAGAAAAACCGAAATTTAGGAAAATCTTTTTTTTTTGGCTTTATTTTAAAACGGATTTGATAGTGTTTTAAGATTTCACATTCGACGTTTTGTCGCTAAGTCACCATCATCAACCTTATTTGGGCCATATTAAATTTTTACGTAGGTAAAGAGTGCTTCTTATTCTGATTTTAACAATGTATAACATGTTATACTTTAAAAGCTCATAACCTTACATTTTTGCTAAAAACAATGTCGTCTTAAGAGGGGAGATTCCTAAAATTGTTTTTTTTCTCATAAAATCTTAGTATAATTCTTTAAGAATTTACACGCGTTTTTTTTCAAAACCATACTTTCTAAATTGGCGTACACGATAACTCAAAAAGTATTGATCGATCTCTTTAAAATTTTGCACAATCTTTTTAATAATAATATTTTCTATATGAACCTACAAATTTCTTTTATAAAACTAAATTTATCTATGAATTATTAAAAACAGAGAATTTTGGTTGTTGTTTCCAAATCACTAAATCCGAAGCTACAATGCTCGCCGATAGGAAAGTCTCGCTGCGACCTTCCTGGAAGAATTTAGTGTGCATCCGCCATTTTAAATAAATAAAAAAATAATACTGATAAATTATAATTGATTGATGACAGATGCCAATTCTCAAAAATCTATAATGAGTTTTGAATTTTAAAAAAATCATAAAAATCCAGCAAAACTTAAGCGTTTACAGGTATCTCCCCCCTTAATAGGCTATGATTCCGGCGAATGCTTTTCGTTTTTTGTAAAAATTAAATGTTGGTACTTGAAAAAAAAATATCTGTACAGGTTTACCAAAGAAACATATATGTATTTTAAATTAACTTCCTGCAAATTATAATGGACTTTAATTCTAACAAGACAGAATCCCTGCACACAATACTAGAGCAAGGAAGCTATGAACATTTAATCACCTTGCCGGTCACCAATGAGGTGACCGGCAAGGTTCTCTGACCTTACAGTTTTGAATTCGTTTTTGTGGGGCACTCTTAAAAACGAATTATAAGGAGCAATAATATGCTGTAAAAGACCTTTAAAATTTAACATGGCACAATTTAGAACACTTAAAAGAAGATATATATTTTTAGGACTGTTAATAATTTAATTTAGATGCCGGTATTTAACAGGAAGGTCATCATTTTAAATATTGTTCTCAAAAAATTAAACAGATCACTTTTTAATAAACTTTTAAAATATTAGCTTGGTGTTTTTAGGCAAAAAAAAACAAACAGCTTAAATTAAAGGTCTTGCTAAAACACATAATTTATGTTAGATAAGATTTCTTGCAGCTTTTATGGTTTTTCAGATGTTGACGTTATACTTAAAAAAAAATCGTTAATATCCTAAAAACTTTAAGAGATAAAATAAATTTTATGAAACAAAAAATACAGTTTTCTAAATTGTCTATATAAAAAGTTATATAAATATTTTTGATTTTGTAAGATTTTTCTTAGAGATAAATAATGAATTAAAAGACACATTTTTTTAATTATTGTAAAAAAATGTGTATCTGTTAAAATATGTAAGGTTATTCTGAATTAAGGCCTTAGAAGTTAGAAATGGACTAAGAAGTGTTCCGTTAATTTTTTTGGGCAGTTTACTTGCTGTAATATTTGTTATAAACATAGTTCTTTGAATTATCTGATTAAAATTTTTACTATTTAATTTATTTTTCTATTAAAAAAATATATATATTTTGTGGTACGTTTATGAAATCAAGCTTCATTTAACTGTGGGCTAATCTCTTTGACAAAAAATTTTACTCATGACTAATAAAAAGCGCTATATTCATTATAAATTGTGTTAAATGTTTCAGCAAAATGTTTAATAAAGTTTAAATATTATGTCGTGCTTTTTTTTACTTAATATATGTACTTATATTTTCCTAAAAAAAATTTCCAGAAAAAAAGCCCATTAAAAAAATATTAATTTTTTTTGTAAATAAATAAGGTTACCAGCCTCTAAAGTATGACATGTTATACATTGTTAAAATCAGAATAAGAGGTACTATTTACTCACGTAAAAATCCAATGTGGCGCCTATAAGATAAAATAAAGTTTATGATGAAGGTCGAGTGAAGAAACGTCTGGAGTGAAATATAAAAGCCTATCAAATAGTAAGAAAGAAGTGGTAACGTAAGTGTGCAATCTGTTTTAAACTAAAATCAGAGAAAATAAAAACAATTTTTAAAATTTTCGGCTTCTCAGATATTTTTCTCTATATGTAACTTTCTAAATGTTATATTTTCAGTCATATTTAAATTATCTTGTATTATCAGAAAACACATAAACTTTCGGAAATGTATTACTGACATTGCGCTCTAAACTGTAAAATTTATCGCCCAAGTAGTAAACCTATTTAATTATCTTTATTATCTTTCTACCGAGTAAAGATACGCGAGTTCCCTAAAAATCTAAAAGTATAATTATCCCATTCGCTACTAGACAAAAATTCTGTTACATTGTAAAATATAATCTGATTTCTTTACAAAATCGTTGGTTTTATAAAGTAAATCCAGTCAGTTTAAAAATTTAAAACAAATTATATTAGAATTTTGATATGTTAGTAGTTTTGGCTTTCTCGCGAACCGCTTATTTAAATTTATCAATAACGATGCTATGTCCAAAATTTTTATTTAGAACTTAAATAAAGCATAAACAGGGTGCACAAATAAGACAAAGTTTTTTTTCCGAAATTCGTAACATCCTGTGGGGAGCAGCAGCTAGAGTAACTGTTGTCCACTAAAATAACACCATGCCCTTATCTTTTTTAAACTTTTTTTTATCCGTACCCTAGGTTATATAGGACGTATCATGTGGTTAGTCCTACTTATCAATCTACCTCACCTTTACAAAATACCGGCCACTACAAACTAGCCGACTTTGGGGCAATTCAAAACCTACGTACGCTAAATATTACCATATTTGATGAATATTACGTCACAAAAACTGGACCCTCCCCCCTATAAATAGTCCCTTTCGATTTAATAATAAAATAAATTTTAAAATATTTATTAATCTAATACTAATCTTTTAATAAAGCAAAGAGTATTTAAAATAGCAAGCAAATACATATTTTTTTATTTAATATCAGCATTAAAATTGGCATTAGATTATCTTTTTCTACATTAACGAAACTTCCGTCGAGCTCATCTTCATTTACCTACTCTGCATTTCCTGCTCCAGCGGTTTTATCCCTAGTATACATAGCAGCTTGACGAGCTGCGATACGATTTGGTTGTCTTCTCACTTTTTTTAATCGAAGGACAGTTTGAGGACTGGCTCTTCTGCTCTATCTATAATACCTTTACGAGAAACACACAGACACTGAATACACTATACTTCAAGTCCAAAATTTCTGTCAATGACGCATCGCTCGCTTTTAAAGTGCCTCAGGGTAAATAGGGAATCAATTCCAGTGCGTATGCATTTTAGAAAGTAAATGATAAAATTTCGTCAAAACATGAAAATATTTTTACAAGCAGTTATTTTCTCACATTTTCCCTTTAAACCTTTAAATTAGTAACAAACCATATTATTTTGGTATTATTCGTGTTAATGAAAATGTAATTTTTGTTAATTTTGAACACCTCCTGTTTTGAGGTCATAGAACACAAATTTGAGTTTTTTGGCGATTTTTCAACGTTATTTCAAAAAAAAAACATTTTTACTTTATTTTACCTTCTCTAATTTTATTTTGTACATGAAAAAAATAATAAAATTTTAGTCTTAGATAAATTAAAAGAGATTAAAAGCAGAACGATAGACAATCCAAGTTACACCGACTGCCAATTCACCACCGATCTTGCAATTTCAATATTAAATACGATATTCACACGCATTGCTTCATCAAAAATATCCAAAATATATAGGACACAAAAGCTCTGAGATCATCAGCTTGTAGAATCCAATAACTATTTCGGGTCTTTCATGTTCCATATTTAGGAATTCCATATCGAGAATATTTTTGATCAAACATTTGGGTCGAGCGAAGCAAGGTTCGCATACCTTATAAAAAAGATCATAAAGAAAACTATTACAACCTGGTAACAGGTCAACATTTTTAGAATTTCGAGTTGAATTCGGACGTAAACGTTTTACCTACTTTTTATTGAAAATTTAGGATTTTTCCTTACATTTTAATTTTTTTTTAATATTAACATAGTATGAGTTTTTAAATATGTTTTCGTGCAACATGACAGAATTTAAAGGAATATGCCGTAAAATGGAATTAAACAATTCAATTTTTTATTTTTTTAAATACTATAAGAGGCAGCCAAAAACAGCTTCTGATTCATGTTTAACAATCGAAAAGTAAAAAGTGTGAAAAAAAAGAGCGAAAAAATCGCATTTTCAGTATCCGATAATTACAATATTGATTTTGCTTTTAAAACTCTTGAATACCGTACGCGAAAAATTTTTGTTAAAGTGCACATATCTCTGCAGCATCCAAGGTGGTTAGTTCTGGATTTCGCTCCGAATCCCATGGTAAACATTTTTAACCATTATTCGTTCTTTAACGTTAACTGAGTATTTTTTGTAGGGAAATAGTTAAAGGTTGGTTATTATTCATAGTTTACAGAATTAAAAGCACTTAAAAACACTAAATCTTTATATACAATTATATACACTAAATAAGATAAACTATTAGAAAATTGGCACAAAACAATATCTATATACTACAATTATTAGAAATTTATAATATTTAGAAAATACCCTGTATAGCAATTAAAATTTAAACTTACAAAATCTGTCCATAATCAATAATAACTAAATAAAATCATAGAACAGCACGAAAACCCTGACGATACGCTTATTTTCAAGTCTCTTCAAGTTGTAAACTAAGGAATGTGTGTTGCCACTTTTATTGTCTTCTCGATAACAATGATTTCAATACATATTGGCGTGCTATTTTAAATGCGATCGGTGGCTGTTGATTTATTCTTGCGAATTATGACAACGTGGCGATGAAACTTTTGGCCAGTTCACTGTTATTTGAGCGGAAAAGTATATCATAGGCTTAAAAATCATTTACTAGTGTTAGATTTTTATTCAGCCGCTTCGTCGGTTGGGTGGCCGGTATTAAATGAGTCACTGACAGAAATTTTGGACTTTAGGTATAAAAGAAATTATAAATGTATAAGTTACGCTCGGAGCGAATACATGCAACTTTATTTTTCTATTGGAGCGCAAAGTCTCAAAACAATTCACTCGGTTGTTTTACTGAGTCACAAGCGCTGAGTACGTAGAAGAGTATTCGCTTTGATATTGGTTCTGCAAAGGCACCGGTTGGCTTCAACCACACTACTAGTGCCGATGCCGAAACAAACATAGGTAAATATACTTATATGTACACATTAAATACAAATGACTTTTTATAGTGACAGAAAAATCAAGAAAAAATAAAGAAAGAATTGTTTTATGAACTGCGAACGTCACGTTTTCTTAAACCCCTCCGTCTCCTCTTGTCACATCATGTCACACTAAGCGATATCCTCCTCCTCCCCCGGTTATGCAAACCTATTTTATGAACAGCCCCTTTTTTACGAATAATTATATATAATTTATATATATATATATATATATATATATATATATATATATATATATATATATATATATATATATATATATATATATATATATATATATATATATATATATATATATATATATATATATATATATATATATATATATATATTTTTAAATTGTAGTAGATTAATTCTTTAGTTACAATGCTATTCAGAACAAAAATTCGTAAAATCAAATAATTGGTTGGCAATGAAGCCAAATTTAAAATTGGGACCATTTTGAAGAGGCCAAA
Source organism: Listronotus oregonensis (assembly GCA_019359885.1). NCBI lineage: Eukaryota > Metazoa > Arthropoda > Insecta > Coleoptera > Curculionidae > Listronotus > Listronotus oregonensis. Next base: position 12,931 of record JAHBCN010002476.1, read on the forward strand.
TATAAATTGTTCTGGTAAGATAGGAAAAAAAATTACAATTTAAATAACAACAAAAATTGGTGACTATCTAATGGGTAATTTACTTTTTTGTTTTGAGATTCCCATCGTTTTAACCCTGGCAAAAAAGATTAAAACAATGTCATATTTTCTTGCCAATATATATAGAAGTTCAACCATCTCTTTATTAAAGAAATGTTAACTTTTATCAACGCCTTATTTAACTTATTTGAATACTTAGAATTTAAAACCGTTTAATACCCTCGAGTTGTAATAAATTACAGATAAACCTCGTAAAATTTATGATTGATTCGAAAACATCCTCCATCGCTCAATTTAATGATGATTCTTTCTAAACCCTTAATCTCTTTTAGTCAGTTCTTTAGCAGAAACATAAGCAAACTCCATTACCTCGCATAAGAAACTAAATTGGGTTATTAATGGAATGTGGAAAATTTCATTCATGTATACAAAAATGTCTACCTTCTCAAACTAATAGAATAAATTACTATTTGTAATATGTACTTAAAAAATAACTTTTTATAAATATAAATAAAAACAGGTAGATGCTGGCAAACAATACGAAAATAGAAGTAAAAAATAGGTAGATGGGAACCATACTTTGGTGTAATTGTGAACACAATTTAATTTGTAAAATTTACATTTTTTTACCGAAAAATAAAAAATAAAAAAAAACATACTAAAAATTACCATACATATTGACTGTTTTTTTAAATCACAAATTGGCAATTTATATTTGTTTTATTTTTTATAAACTGCGAAAAATTATTTTGAACGTTCATAATAAAAACAAATAAAGATATGTAGAAGCTAATTACAATTCACCGAGAAACTCAATTAAGTTGCTTCAGTTAAATATCAAAAACTAAAGTCCCGTTTGCAAAAATATTTAGGCGAACTCCACTACGTTGCATGTAAATATAAATCAGGTTGTTAAAAGAATGTTGAAAATATATAACGCTTCAATTCATAAATACACGAATGCCTTACTTTGCAAACTGATAACATAATAACGAGTCTGTAAACATAATAAATTCGATAGATAAATAAATGGAATTAAAAGTTAAGTAAAGCGCTCGGACATTGTCAATTGAAATTAATAATTGCTTTTTTTTCCAATTAATTTTTTTTTATAAAGGGTGTGCCATGTAGGCGGGGCTAATTTCAAATTTTCTTGTTTAAAAATGGGACACTATATGTTAAAATTATTTAAGTTCGGCACAATATTACAAAAAAAAGGTTGATGTATCACACATTTATTGATATTTTTTAAGTTTTGTTTTTTTTATTTTTAAAAAATTAAATTCAAAAAATATCCTCAATAAACAGTTTTTTTGAATGTATTTTATAAATTTATAAAAATTTTTGGCATTTTTTATAATTTTGACATTTGAGAAATTTACATTTTCAAACTCTCAATGTCGGATAATAGATTTAAATTTCAATTGTAATTTTTTAAAACTAAAATGGGCTGATTTATTTAAAAGTTTCAAAAAAGAAATTTTTGAGGTTTTTTGGGAACGGGAAAAAGTATCAAGAACCCCAAAAATGAAAGTTTTACATTTATTCAGACAATGTATCCTGATTTACCACCCATATACTAAAATAAAATTTTAAAACTGATTAAAAAAAAAAGAAACAGTTTCGAAAATTTTGTCACGTAAGAAAAAATAACTTTTTCGTTTTCAACTTTTTTGAAACACTTAAAATTAATGGTGTTATTTTAAAAGATACGAAGAAAATTAATAAATTTCCCTAGGCAAAGGGTTTTGCGGGAATTGAAGTACCTTGTCTTTAAAGTTTTTTTAAGGGTTATTGGAAGCAGAAAAATTTTAAACTAACAATTCTTCAGGAACTCAATGAGGAGGATGCAGATAGAAGAATTGAATTTTGTGAACAATTTATGGAATTAATGCAGAATAATAATCTTATTACAGAAAACATTCTCTTTTCCGATGAGTCGACATTTATGCTGAACGGAGAAGTAAATCGTCAAAAATTTCCGTTATTGGGCACAAGAAAATCCATGTTGGATGAGGCAAGGCCACACTCCCAAAACCCAGAAAAAGTAAATGTTTGGGCAGGGATTCTAGGTCAGCAAGTTATAGGCCCAATTTTCTTCGAAGAAAATTTAAATGGAGCAAGGTACTTACAGTTTTTACAAGAAGAACTAATTCCCAAAACTAGCTGTTCTATTCCCTGATCCAATAGAAGCTGATATGCCAAATAGAAACATCTGGTTTCAGCAAGATGGTGCGCCTCCTCATTTTGCAAGACCTGTTCGAAACTATCTGGATACTATTTTTCCAGGCAGATGGATTGGCAGGAGGGGACCTTTTGAATGGCCACCAAGATCGCCCGATTTGACTCCTCTGGATTTTTTCCTATGGGGATATTTGAAATCCAAAGTTTATATCACCATGCCGGCAAATATTGAGGAGTTGAAAACTAAAATAAGGCAAGAGTGTCGAAACATTTCTCCAGAATGCATAAGAAATGTTCAAAATGAATTTGTAGTACGTTTAGGGCATTGCTAAATAGTAAATGGTTTACATTTTGAACACTTATTAAAGAAAAAGATTTAATAGAACTCACTTTAAGTTTATAAAATACGTTTTTTTTAACGCCCTGTATCTTAAGCCTAGAAAAAGGTAATCTTAAGTCTCGGTCAGCACGCCACGGTTTTCCAAGCGGAAATGCAGCAATAGTGCATTGCCCGTGAGGATTAAAGAAAAAGGGAGTAAAGGGAAAAATATCGTCATTTACTCAGATAGCCAAGCGGCCTTGAAGGCCATCAGTTCCCCAAAGTTACTTCCAAACTAGTCGGGGACTGTATACAGGCCCTGGAAAAGTCGGCGGAAAACAAACTTACGGTAGCCTGGGTACCAGGCCACGAGGGCCATCCAGGTAACGAAGAGGGCCCACAAACCCAGCCAAAGAGGATCAGCCGCGGAAATGATAGGCCTGGAGCCATTCTGCGGTATCTCAGCAGGTCTCTTCAAAGCATCTATTAAGAGTTGGGTAGACAGACAGTTTCAAAGCTGGTGGGTACAAACACCGGGACAACGACAGGCAAAGCAGTTCATTAAGACCTGCTCGGCCAAGTTTACATCGGACCTACTGAGCCACAGCCGTAAGGTCGTAAGGATAACGGTAGGTCAACTAACAGGTCATTGTAAACTCAACAAGCACCTGGAAAGAATAAACCTGGTGGAGGATAGCCTGTGTAGGTTCTGCCAGGAGGCTGAAGAAACAGCCTTACATGTGTGGTGCCATTGCGAAGCACTATGCAGGCTTAGGTTTACTAGGCTTGGGAAGGAGAAGCCAAAACCGGCAAGTTATATGGAGTGGCCAGTGTCGAGACTCTGGAGTCTAGTTAAGAAGACGGGCTTGGACAAGGTACTCTAAAGAACGATAGGAGAAACCACAATAAATCTGGTAAGGTTGCAGTGGTGGAGGTCATTTTTCGCCATCTCCGCTCAAATAATCTAATCTAATCTAATCTAATCTTAAAAACAATCGAATAAAGGTATGGCATGTGATACATAAAAATGTTTAGAATTTTGTGGATAATTCAAAAATATAACATATAGGGTGTCCCATTTAAAATAGGAAAGTTGGTATTAGCCCCGCCTACATGGCACACCCTGTATAAAAAAAATTTATTGGAAAAAATGCGCAACTTACAATCTCAATTGACGTGTCCGAGCGTTTTTCCGAACACGTCCCCATTTACTTATTATCGAATTTATTCGAAGTTACAGACTCGCACTGTATATAACTATTAAACATAAACAATAATAAATATTAGAATAGGTAGATAAAGGCAAATACTATAAAAATAAAAGTAAAAAATAAGTAAATGCGCATCATACTTTTAAAAGTTGTGAATTGAAAAAATATAATAATTAGGGGTTCTTTTTACAAAGGTAATATTTTAATTTTTGAGTAAAAATTTTTGATCAGGCAGATTTCATTATTCTGTGTGTAAAAATCTAAAAATATATAGTTAAAATTGCGAATTTAAGTTACGGCACATATTACGAAAAAAATAGGTAGATGCGAATCATACATTTAAAAATTGAAAACACAATTTAATTTAAAAAAAATTCTTGTTTTTATGCAGCATATATTTTTACCGAAAAATAAAAAATGAAAAAATATCCATCCTAAAAATTACCATATATATTGACTGTTTTTCTTTCGACCATACTTTTAGTTTTAAATTTATAAACAGTTTGATGAGTTACATTTATTTTATTTTTTATAGGCTGAGAAAAACCATGTCAAACCTCAATATTTAGAAAAAGATATGTGGAAATTAATTGCAATTTTCCAAAAAACAATAAAAGGGTTGCTTTATTTAAATATTACAAACAAAGAAAAAATTTTTGCAGGTTTTTTTGGGCAAAATCGATATTGTTTATCATGGATATTTTTCCGACCATTTTAAAATATAGAAATGTATACATTTATATATTAAAATCATTTTATGTGGGAGTTCTACGTACCCAAAGTAAGAAAAATAAATCTTAAAGCTGCTATGTGGAAATAAAATTGGAAATGCTATGTTTTTTTCTTAACTGTTTACATAACGAAAGCTATTATGTCCTTAAAGTAAATATAGAAACAAAAAATAACTTTTTCGTTTTCATATTTTCTTTTTATGTAAACACATTTAAAATCGTTTGTGGTTGAAATAAATTTTAACAAGATAACAAAGAAATTTAATAATACCATCCCCTAGAGCAAATTGGTTTTTTGTTATATATACTTTGGGATACTTCACAATACTTCTTGTTTTTAAATTCGAAACTTTGTATATTTTATTGTTATTGGACGCAGAATAAAAAAACTATCTTAAGACAAATTATACTTATAGTTTCTGTTGTATTTAAAAAGCGATAAAAATAAAAAATACTTTTTGCAAATTGCCTTACCTTTCAAAACATTGACATGCTTGTCAGGATAGCTAAACTTATTAAAACAAATGTACCTATTTTGACACGATTTTAATGACAGTAATTGTAAAAAAAATATATGTTTTAAAAGTGATGCGATAAGCTAAAAGCATTTTTTATTTTAATTTTTATAATATTTTAAATAAAAAAAAATATATGTTCTCTTAATGTAGTTTATTATTCTGGGTCTGATAACCATACAGGGTGATGCATTTAAAAACAAAAAGGAAAGAGCATTTCCGGCTAAATCGGAAGTCTACAAACGATGACATTGAAATTATTAAATGTATTAATATTTGCTGTATAAGGATAAAAATAGTTTTACAAATTGCGGAGATAATTGACCCAATATATAAGGTATGACTTTTAGATTAGCCATAGAATTTTCGTTTTTAATTATATTAACATTGTTTTGAAATTATATGTATTTTTTTGTTTTTAGTGTGATCCAGGGGTCGCCATAGACAGGTTTTTCCATGCCATTTACTCAAAAAACACTATTTTAATGCTGTTGGGTGCTGGTTGTTCAAACGTCAGTGAAGCCTTGGCACATATTGTTCCATATTGGAATATAATACAGGTTCTGTTAAGTTTTTTAACTAAATCATATAAAATGATTTTTTTTATAAGTCGATATTTAATATAAATATACGTTGTTTGACTTATTCAATTGTTCCGTATCACTTCAGGTTTGGCCGGAAATTTCAGTAGAATATGACATTCTAAATAGAGTCACACTTCATATGTCATTTTTTGACATTGTTTGTAAAAAACATTTATTTTTAAAGTTTCAATCTGGAGTGCCATAAATACGTTAAAACTGTTAATTTTAATTTAGGTAGCCGTGGAGAAATAAATATGGTTTTCTTTTATTTTTTACGACTTTTTTAGATGAAGTAAAACAATGGGGAATTTTATCTATGGTAATAAATATTTTTTTAGTTAACTGGAACGTGGGTGGTTCGTAAGCATATCTAAAAAGCGTTTTTTTTAAATCTTTTGAAACCACATAGTCGATATTTAAGGTGGGACATGTGCATGGGTCGGAGAAAGCATATTTATGTTAAGTACTGACGTACCAAATTTTATTTTTACCTTAAAATATTTTAACAGAAAGCCATCTTTGAAATACAATGAGTATATATATATATATATATATATATATATATATATATATATATATATATATATATATATATATATATATATATATATATATATATATATATATATATATATATATATATATATATATATATATATATATATATATATATTATATATATATATATATATATATATATATATATATATAAATATATATATAATAATATATTATCATATTAATTTTTTTTATTTCTACAAAAAATTCTAAATATTTAAGCTTGTACTAGTATTAACATTTTGATAAAATTGGTACCTATCGCCTATATTTTGTATTTGTTTGTTTAACAACTTAAATAAAATTTTATTGCTTCTTTTTAATAAACAAAATTAAGAAAACGTAAAACTAACTTTTTGCACTGTATTGTATGTAAAATTGATTTAACCCTTTTTATCTCTTTACTTTTAGTCCCTTGTAATTTTAGGTTTTGTTTTTGTATATTTATTTTACTTAAATATCTTTGATTTCGCAATCACAGATTATTTTTTATTGTGCAAACATTTATCTTATGCTTGTTTCGTCCCAGTCGTATAGAAATACTCTTTTAATTAAATAAAAACTGTTTAATACTTCTACAAAAGAACGGCAATATAAAATAAAAATGTTAAGCACGCATGACAAAAGCTAAACAAACATTTGTTATGTGATTTTTGATTTATCTTTAAGAATCTATTGACAAAGGAACAACTTTAAGCTGATTCTTCTCATGTACCAACTCTATTATACGTGTGTCTCTAAGACAAATTTATAGAACAAGCGCAGAGTAATGCAAACGTCTCCTTCGTAGGACCCTTAATTAATATTAAATTAGGACACTCCATTCTAATGCATTAAAAGCACAAATATGTTCCATGTGTGTGTCACCAGAAAGGTCTGCCGATATTTAAGCCTATCCTATGAGAGGCCAAGTTCTACAGAAAAAAAGATTATTTAACTTGCTGCTTGCTTTGAAGAATGACTTTAATTGACACACACATACTTTATACTTATAGCTACAGTAGCTTTAAAAAAGCTAAACTTTTCTATCAAGCTAGAACATATTTATTTCCTTTGTAGGTGTCTGTAGACAATATTACTGCACGATCCAAATCAAAGGCGACCTCCGATCTGACAATCGAAAAAAAAACTATGTTTTTAAATCAAATATGTAAATAAAAGTATCGCCTTGAAAAATATGGTCAACTTTAACTATTGATTAAAAATTAGGTACTCTTTATTCAGGAGGTCTATACGAAAAAAATTAATATAAACTTGTAGTATTTTTTTCACATTTTTTTTATATTCAGATTTCCCACATTGTCACACCCTGGATATGGTGTTTTAAATAAATAAGGTTTTGTATAAATTTGCTATTTTTAACCAAAATATACTAAGTGACACAGAAAATGCAACACCGAGTAGGAGTGCTGTATTTGTAAGCATACTTTTACAATTTTTAGGTCTACTGATAAATAAAAAGTGATTAAAATTTGAATTAAAAATTTCGCAAGATAGCTGAGATATCCCACCTTAATGTTAATAATGTGCTGAAACTCCTCTGTTCGCTACACATTCGTTAAGTCGTCGCAGCACTGATTGGATTAGGTGATTGATGTATTCTTGGTGTATTGTATCCCAGGCCATCTGAATTTGGTTTCTTAGAGACTCCAATGTTTGTGAACCGTGCGGTGAATTTTGCAACCTTCTTCCCATCATATCCCATACAAGTTCGATGGTGAAAAGGTCTGGAGATCAAGGAGGCCACTAAAGCAGATTTACACCGGAAGCTTCTAAAAAGTCTAAACTAACACGTGCGACATGAGGTCGGGCATTGTCTTGCTAAAAAAGTGGATCTTGCAATGTTTCCAAAAAGGGAAGTAGATAACTTTATGGATATAGCGCTGGGCAGTCTGGCTACGACGAATAAACAATAATGGTGACCTGCTGCCGTAAGCAATGGCACCCCATACCATAACTCCCGCAGTGCGATGAATATGCCGTTGGATAAAAAATTAAAAGCTCCGTCTTTCACCACGTCTCATTCCTACTCTTGCACGGTCATCATGTGTGCACAAACAGAATCTGGACTCATCGCTGTACACGACTAAGTTTCATTCCATATTCTATTCAAGTCTCTTCCCACACTATACCAATCATTGCCGACGATACTGTGGGTCGGAGGTAGTACAAGATGGGGACGACATAAAAACAGTCCCAAAGACTTTATTTGGCGATAAACTGTCCTAAATGTTATTGCCCTTCCGACAGCATCAAACCACTAGTTTATAACCGCACAAAGCGATCTTGTCACTCTACAGTCTATCTTTGGCGTTCAGTACCTCTAACTCGTTGATTTCGGTCCTTTTGGACCACCTCGACAGCATCTCATTACAGTAGCTTCGTTTCAATTCACCTAATTAGCGATTTTTCCAAAAGAAAATCCGGCTTTACGTAACTCGCTTATCCGACCTTTCTCAAACTCGAAAAGTTGAGTAAAATAAGCACGTCTGTGAACTCAAGGCATGATAAAGCAATAAAACAATAATAAAACAAAAAAAACCAAATAAATACATCACAGAAAAATTACTGAATATTAAGTAAAAATATTTAAATTGTTTACTACCATGATAGCAAATCCGTTAACAAGTTTTTATCCCAATTTAATAAATAATTCTGGGTTTTGCATTTTCTATGTACCTTAAAGTATACTTTTTAAATCTCTAAAACATTTTGTGAAAATACCAACTTTAAAATAAGTTTTTAAACGAAACGTAAAACCATTTTTATTATTATTTTTTAAAATCTTTTAAGTCCACTTTACAAAACATGATATTATTAAGAAAAATTGTTGTTCCTACATTGATACGAAGAATCAAAACTTACACTCACGAAAAATGTATATACACATAATACAGCATTTATAAATTTTAATTATATGGGTTTGTTTAAGTATTGTTTTTTCAATTCCAGGTTTCTTACGGATCAAAATCTCCTACACTTTCGGATAGACGTAAATTCCCCCTGTTCTTCCGTACAGTTGCTCCGGATTCTTCCCACAATATTGCCAAAGTTCGTTTAATTAAACACTTTAAATGGCACGTCGTTGCCACATTTAGTCAGAGTGAAAACGAGTATTTGCTTCCAGTAAACCATTTAATTACTGAGTTGGAAAAAGAAAACGTTAGTTGTATTTCCACGGTGACGTTTTCAAATGAAAATTATTTGGAGCAACTTAAAGTTTTAAAGGTAAGTTTCTGAAGATCAAAATAAAAAATGGGTGTAATTTTTTTACAATTTGTTGGTAGTATGATACGCTTTTCATTAACACAGAATAATATATCATTTTTTGATTTAAGAGTTTGGATTTACGAATAATAATCGGCAGCTTTTCAGTAAAGATGGCCCCCGTTATATTTTGTGCGGTAAGTAAAAATTAGCAATATTTTTAAAATTTTAAGTACTAATCTATAAACAAGCTATTAAATACCATTATAACATATAGTTTTTGAAAAGTTTTATATTTCGCAATATATGAAGTTTTTTTTATGATTATATTTAAATTAAATTTGAGTTTTGCCAACATAACGCATATTTTTTGCTAAAAGTGACATTATTTGGGAAAATTTTAAATTGTTTCTTTTTTTTTACTATTTTTTTGCAAATAGAACAAAACTTTATAATCTTTAAACACATATTAACGTATTTATTAGTAAAATACTTACTTTTTACTATAATATTTTTATAATAGTTTTGGGTTTAATCATTTCGTTTTCTGTAAATAATAAAATTGAGACTGGAAAATTTATCAACAACATTATATTATTTTAAATAATAAACAGGTCTGAAAACCATAAAAGTTTCTAATGAAGATAAAAGACTTACAGTTAACTGACATAAAAAATTTAATCATGCGCAAATCATTATGTTTTCATAGTATGTCGAGAGCAGCAACTGTCATCTTACTCTGATGTTTGATTTTTTTTGGCCGAAGTTTGGAATTTTCTGGCTCGTGTACTATTTAACAATATAACAAGAGTGTTAATTTAAAAAGTAAATAAATATTCCCTTGTAACTTGGTATGTGAATTCATTTTGGCGTAGCCAGCAATTTTTTTGTCTTCTTCTGAAAATTAGGGCATTTTTGATGTAGCATGCGGCAAATAAATATGTCTAGGTCGTAGGTCAGGTCAGAAGACCCTTGACTTTTGTAAGTCAGTATAATCATAAAATTCTACTACTACTGTAATTAAAAACTAAGGTAAATTTTGTTATAAAATAAAAAATCTTTAGTTATTCTTCCAAATCTATTTCGTCCTCTTCAAAATAATCTCCCTCGAATAAAATACACTTGTGCCAACGTTTCTTCCAGTCCTCCATGCATGCCAAATAGTCGTCTTCAGTTATGGCCTTCAATGCATATAGCAATTCACGTTGAATCTCTGCAATCGACTCAAAACGGTGTCCTCGAAGTGGTCTTTTGAGTATTGGGAACAGCCAGAAGTCACACGGAGCTAAATCAGGCAAATACGGCGACTGAGCAACGATATGAGATATGAATATTTGGCAAAGCCCAAGAAGTATCAAATCACTAATGCAGTGTGAGATCGTGATACAAAAACCAAGGGTTGTCTTGCCACAATTCCGGCCATTTCCTGCAAATAGCCTGTCATTTTAGCTAGGGTGCCCAAATATATATTTTTTATTGGTACCCTATTTTGCTTAATTAAAGTACGCCTGAGCGTGTTTAAATCCAACCTTTAAACACGCGCGTGTTTTAATGGTTACCATAGTACATCAATCAAACACACAAGAAATTTAAAGTCTGAGATTACATTGCCAACCTTTAACCTCGAACTTTGACACATAGTAGACTAATAAGTAGAGAATAAAATATTACTATAACAAATGTTTTAAAAGCAATAAAAAATAGCGTATTCGTGGATAACTGGTCTTTAAAATACTTGTTATATTTCGAGAACTCCGGCTACGCCGTCGTTCTTGAAAAATCGCGCGTGTTTTAAAAACCTTAATATCCACTTTTACACTGCTCAAAAAAATTAACGGAACACCTCTTAGTCCATTTGTAACTTTTAAGGCGTTAGTTACATTTAGATCAAGCTTACATATTTTAAAAGACACATATTTTCTCATAATAAATCAAAGAATGTGTCATTTGATAAATCATTTATTCCTAAGAAAAAACTTTCAAATTAAAAAAGGTACAAAAAACAAAGTGTCAAATATATAATATATTTCCTTTATTATTAATTCCATCAAAAATGGTTATATAACTTTTTATATTACAAAGCTGTATTTTTGTTTCAAAAGTTTTTTTGTATCTCCTATAGTTTTTGGGATATTAACGATTATTTTTAAAATTTAAAACGCCAATATCTCAAAAACTATAAAAGCTACAAGAAATTTAATCTGACACGAATTATGTTTTTTTAGCTCTTAGACCTTTAATTTAAGCTATATAACCTTTTTGCCAAAAACACCAGGCTAATATTTTACAAGTTTATTAAAAAGTAATCCTTTAATTTTTTGAGTGGTGTACTTTAATTTACTATTTTTTAAATATAAGTCACCAAATTAATGTCAATCTTAAACTTAATTTAAAACTAATAAAAAAATGGCATATGTTCCGGACTTTTTAAAAAATTGCATTTCTCACATTTCCATGTTTTTCCACATTTAAAAAGCTGCCCCGCTTACAAAACCTCAAACAACGAATATTTTAGGCGTATCGTTTAAATATGTATGGAAACGAATACGTATGGATTCTGGAACAACACGATGATTTATGGTGGAAAAAATCAGTTAGCGAATGTAGTCAGTCAGAACTTTTCGCCGCAGTGAGAGGTATTATTATGATTGGAGATTATAACAACGGTAACTACATTGATTATTTTCTGAAAAAGATGGTAAGTTTAGAATACTCGGATATACAGAGTCTTTCTTAAAAGTATGCTAGGTGACATAGAAAATGCAACATTCAGAATTATTTATTGTATCTTGATAAAAACTTGTATTTGCAATTATGAAAGTATGCGCTGATAAAATTTTAAAGGCATTTCGAGCCATACTTTTTTTGTAAAGGCTTTTTTTGTTATCAAGATCCGAATAATATGAACATGTTTACTTAATATCCAGTAATTTTTTTGTGTTGGATTTGTTTGGTTTCATTTATTAATGAAACTTGCGCACTTAAGGCATGCTCATGCAATGGCATGATCATGCCTAAAGTTCGCAGATGCGCTAATTTTACTCAACTTTCCGAGTTTGAGAGGGGTCGGATAGTCGGGTTACGTGAAGCCGGATTTTCTTTTGGAGAAATCGCTAATCGGGTGAATCGAAACGAAGCCACTGTAATGGGATGTTGTCGAACATGGTTACAAGAGACCCGAAATCAACGAGTTAGAGGTAGATGCCAAAGACCGACTTCAGAGCGTTATTTGAGGCAACTAACACTTAGAGATCAATTTTCCACAACACGGGCTGTTGCGAACCAGTGGTTTATCGCCGAATAAGGTCTTTTGGACTGTTTTCTATACCGTACCCATCTTGTACTACCTCTGATCCCACAGCATCGTCGGCAACGATTAGTAGGAGTAGGAAGAGACTTGAATGGAACTCAATCGTTTTCAGCAATAAGTCCAGATTCTGTTTGGGCACACATGATGGTCGTGCAAGAGTAAGGAGGAGACGTGGTGAAAGACGGTACGTCCACTTTTCCATCTAACGGCATATTCATCGCACTGTGGGTGTTATGGTATGGGGTGCCATTGCTTACGGCAGCAGGTCACAATTAGTGTTTATTTCAAGCCCAGCGCTATACCCACGAAGTTATGCAATCACATCTGCTTCCGTTTTTGGAAACATTGCAAGATACACTTTGTCAGTAGGACTATGCATACTTTATATCGCACGTGTTAGTTAAGAGATTTTAGAAGCGTCCGGTGTAAATTTGCTTCAGTGGCCTCCTCGATCTCCAGACATTGCTCCTATTGAACATGTATGATATATGAAGGGAAGACGATTGCAAAATTCACCGGACCCTTCACAAACATTAAAGGTTGGTTTTAGGTCACAAATAAAGGAAAAATTCTTAAAACTGCGCATTTTAACTCGGAACGCCATTAAACGGTGATATCATATATTTGAGGAATTTTTAGAAGTTTAATTGAATCTAAGTTTCTAAGGTCATCATTTTCTTAAAATTGAAAATACAATTAGTATTTGATTTCATTTATTAATCTCATAAAACAAAGAAGAGATTCCTACCCTAAATCTAGGCCTCTAAAGTACTAAAATTAGACTAAAAAATAGAAACATTGTATTGTCACGTACAATTTCTCTAGTGCTTAAATTGTTTTCAGAATTCCTGCGGAAAGAACGTATTTTTTAAAAATATTTCCGATACGCAAACGAGGAAATTTTTTAGAAAAATCGTCATAGAAAAAATTCAAAAACAATTAAAAAAATCAAACATAAGCTACCAGAAAAAAATCCCACTTAATAATTTTATTCTCCTAGCCAGACAAAAGAAAAAAAAAACAAAAATTAAGAGGTTGCTATGGTTCATTGTTAAAATAAAATTGTCATATTTTCAAAAATTGTAAAATTATTAATTTTAATAAAAGACGTTTATTATTATTATTATTATTTATTATTATTATATTGGCCCTAAGTGACAGGTGTAAAATGTAGTTGGTGTAATATTATAATATTTTCTTATGTTGCAACTTGTTGTTTTCCATTTTATACCAATATCTTAAGGTAATTTTTATATTAATAAATTTGTAATAATAGTTTTTTTTTCAAAAAGGGCGCAAAGCAAAAAAACTTTAAACGAATTCTTTTAAATTAAATTGAAAGACACCTCGTATAAAAACACGGATCTTCTTCGTTTTACACCTTTTTATAAGCAGTCTGGTTAACACAGGATTCTATAGCAAACCAACTTTTGTACCTATCCTAACTGTCTAGTTGTCTTTGCCATCAACTGAATAATTTGAAAGTCCATTAAATAATGCCCGTTTTGGACAAGTTTTTTCGCCTTTTATTGCTACGTGGAAAAGTCTACAATTATCTGGGGAAATTCTTTTAATATAAGATGGAGGAAAAGTGCAAAATACATATCGCCCTTAGAACCCTTTAAAGTGGTCGTGGGAATGAGGTAAAACTAAGATTATTGATTCAAATAAATAATTTACCTAAATTAAATAATTCTAACTTTCTATAATTTCATAAACTATACATATATTTTAAAAGTTTGTAACAATTTTATTGTTACTGCTCGTACGTCGCCATTTTTGACTATAAAATTTACTTTTATTTAAAAAAATATCACTTAAATATAATAATTGGTTTATGAATTATTTAATTAATTTTTTACTCCTAAATTGTCGTAAAGAAAAAAATTTGGACATAGTTTCTAAAGCAAACTATCTTCTTAATTTTCCTATTAGTATCACACCCTTAAATATTTGCAGATCATTAGGGAACACCCCGTATATTGAGGACAAGCGTTATATATTTTATGTTTTACCTATCTATTATTGATCTATAATACCTTAGAAACGGAATATGTTATGATAGCAATAATACCCACTAGGGCATTATAAGGGGGATTATGATAATGCCCGCTTATAATGCCCTAATCGCACTTTAAAATGCAAATTTTATTGCTTATCCAATTTTATTTCTCTCACAATAAAGATCAAGTTTACAAAAATAATTTTTTCTTTAAACAATACTAAAAATTAAACTTTATTTCCAAAATAAAAAATTTCAATTTTGAAATGTCCCGGAAAATTTTAGCTGATCCCACTATAGAATGGTCGGTGTTTTTGTGATGGTAGCAGCGGTGGTAGCACTAACGTTATTTTGTATAGAAGAACAGTCCATTAAAGAATTTTTTAATAGATACGAATTAACCTCGGAATTAACTGAATTGGCAATCATTTTGGCTACTTTGTTTTTGGATGAAATACTTTCTTTTATATATCCTTCAGCTACTGAAGAGCTTTTCCATTTCCCATGTTGTTTTAGCGTTTCAATCAAAGTACCTGCCTCAACAAGTAAAGTTGACGATTTCGACGCAAACAGTGGCCGGTGTAAGCTTCTGCATTATCCAGTTTTAAAAATTTTGCGATCAATGTTGGGACGCTTCCTATGGTATTTTTTTCCCAAAGGGTTGTACTGTACATCGACCTTTCTATAGGTAAGAAAGAAAATTTTGCTCCTTTATTCCAGCTGGTCTTAATGTTGTGTACTTTTTTATTAAATTTAAAAAACGCCTAAATCTTTTTTCAATGATAGTAAAACTTTTGAAGTTGAAGTTTTAGTTCCCGGAACCTTTATAACCAAGACTGTTCCTCTATCTTCAATGTCATCAATGGTCATTTTGACCAAACCCTCTCGTCTTAAACCTCCAAAAACACCCATTACCACCATCATCATCAGGAGCCTTCTTAATAAATTTTAATATTTGTTCTCCTTCCAAACTTTAGACTTCTTCGGGACGTATCCTTTCGACTTAACTTTTAAAAAAGATATGAGACGATTTTAAAAAAATGTCTATATTTTCATAGACCATCAACGTAGACCTTGGGGGTGGAATACTTGGTCCAGAGAGAGTTCGGACTGTATTTTTCCGACTAAAAATAATAAAGTTTGTTAAACATACTTATGTTTTAAAAAATAAAATCAATAACTTACCAGTTCCTGGAAATATGCCATAAAAACGTTTTCGGTTATTTGAAGAATTGCTTTCCCATCTTTCCAAATACCAAAATGCCATACTCCCGATCATACTGTTGCCTTGATTTAACTGGCAAAAGATTTCGGTCGCTTTTATGGCCTTTTCTTTATATTTTGTGGAATTTCTTCCATTTTGAGCAAATCGTTAAATAAAAATCCCAACTGACTAACTGACATCAAAGTCAAACTTAACACCAGTCATTATCTACTTACGTATACAGGTACGGGTGCAACTTATTTTTAATATTGCGAATAAAAATGTAATTAGCCATTGAAAACTTTTTTTGGGTAAAACATAAAGCATTGGAAGCACCACGGGCTTTTGGGACTAAAACCCATCAGGTCGAAACCCAGCCCTCGGCCAGAGGCCCTCGGGCTTTTTCCCGACCTTCGGGGCATTATAGTCCCAGTAACGCCCTTGATACAAAAAGACCCTATTTCTATGTATGTAAATTTAAATTATTATTAATTTTTAAATTTTATTTCATTAATTTGACATTATTGTTACTACTGTAGTTATGACCAATAAATACAATTTTGAAATAAAACAGGACAAACATTAATTTGAATTATAAAAATTACTTTGTTTCCAATCGATGTATATTAAAGTTAATTAGTTTTTAAAAATAATTCTAAAATATATATATGGTTTTACATTCAACATTTATGTATTCATATTTTACGAACACAAAACAAATAAAAACTAATTATATTATTAATTATTAAAGTTCAGCATTCAAAATTTGTGTTCTATATTTTAGTCTTTATTAATTGAATTGAAATTTAAAAAAACTGAAAAGTAAATTTTTAAAACTTTTTTCGCTAATACAAAATTAAATCTGAGGCAAAATTATTTAGATGAAATTTAAGCAAAAATACAGATTAAAAAAACACCTTAATATTTTTAAAGAAGTAATTTATGTTACCATAAATTCCGGGCTTGTCAAAATAAAACTTAAGGAAATAAAATTTACCAAAGCAAAAAGCACTCTTAAACAGCAAAAAAAGAATGAAAATCCAAAATGCAATAAAATAATTATTTTTTAATATATTAATAAACTGTATTGGAAAGGAAATAAATATTTAATTTCCCAATAGGAAAATATTTAATTGGACACAAAATGGACACTAAATTTCAAATTAGAATTATTTTTGGATAAATATAATATGTAAACAAAAGTTTTGAAAATGGATTGCCCAAAAAATTATTGTCAATGATTAATTAAAAAATATTTTTGGTACATCCTTGCTTATATAATTTTTTGCTTAAATTATATAAATAAAGCCATACATTTTTAAAGTTTAAAATTAAGGAAATTATTACAATTTTTTGGTACACCGTGTAAAAATAACATATTTATTTTCAACAAATTTTTATCTGTCCCAAGAAAAAAAATGTATTATATCCGTACATAAAAAGCAATTAGAAATGATCAACTTTTGAGTAAATAAATTTATTATCACAGAATAAACTTGAGTGCTTTTTGTAATTTATCAGGAGAAATTTTCAAATTACACAAAGTAATTTTATACTATTAAATAAAAATAAGTAGCTTCAGTTTCTCTTAATTAAAATAACACTTTGTTATCTTTGCTTAATGCTGTAGTAAACAAAGATCAATTGAAAATCCATTAACTCTTTTCCCTGAGACCTGATTCCAAGTAGTCTAGCTAGAAACTAAAATATATTATAAAATACTAATTGGCTTTAATTAAATAGGTCAGTGTGATTTTGAGAGTAAACACTTTTTGCGTGGTTTTAGTGAAAACATTTTCAGCAGTAACTGGTGTTTTTGCCAACGGAGAGGGCTCAACATAAAAAAAAAACATATACCATTTAGAAAGAATCAACTTTTTTATCATAAGCATTAAAATCGAGATTGGAACACAACGTTCCCCACATTAGACTACCTATTTTAATATTGAAATGAATTCTATCTAAGCTAAGACAGTACGTTCTTTTTCTACATCATTATCTTCTATGGCCTTTGAGATTTTAATCAATATGTTATTGTAGGCACCTGTCAGAAAGCTAAGGTAAAATTGATTTCCGTAAAACCCTATTTTTCTAATACACTTTTATTGAGTTTTGACAAATAATTTATTGTTTAGTTTTAATTTTCATGTATTATTTGGTTAAATAACGAGTTTTTTGCGTGCCATTTCGTCCGCCCGCTTATAAGTGAATTCATAAAGATAGCGGCATTCTAGCGGTAAAGCGGCAGCTGAAATGAGGGGACTTTTGGCCCCGTTATCTCAAAAACTATCGATTTTTCGATCTTCATTTTTTGTCAAGACAAAAATTCTCTAATTTGCATATTTTGGCAGATATTAGCCTAAAACCCATTTTTCGGGACTTGATTGGTCATTTTCAGCCCTTTCCCACCTGGTAATGTCGATAATTTTTTTTTACTTAAAAGCATCTCCAAAAACCTAAGAATTGCGACACAAGGGAAAACTGTACAGATTTTTTACAGCTTTGTCCCTTCATTTACTGGATTATTATTGAGTGCCGAGCCAAAATTTTTATGTGAATGGCATGGTTACTAAACCGCATTTAAGGTATTGGCCACATGAAAATCCTTAAGAAATCATTACTAACAATTTCCATAATCCAAAAGTTATTGTTTGGTGTACAGTAGGTTCATTTGGCATTATTGGTCTATATTTTTTTGAAGATGAAAATTGTTAAAAAGGCGCAGGATCGGGAGCGAAAAAAACGACACAACGCTTTTAAGTGTTTACTAACGACTGCTTCTTTATTTTTTAAAACAAAAACATACATTACAAAGAATGCCACCAGATGGCGACACATACACTGTCACAGAATATTTTGAACTTACCTTCAACACCCCCATTACTTATTTAAATATTTTGATCTACAAGACCTAAACATTTCATAAATTTCTAATGCTTTTTATTCTCTAATGCCTTAGTAAAAATATCTGCTGGCTCTTTGATGTTTGTAAATACTTTAAATTAATCTGTTTATTGGCAATCATACCTCTAACAAAATGATATCTAACATAATCATGTTTTGTTCTTTTATAAAATATAGAGGTTAGCTGTTAACTTTTGCGCATCCTGATTGTCATTAAATATACTGACAAAAATTAACTTCCCTAAAATTTCATACAAAATATTTCTCAGATATACCTCCTCTTTTGAGGCTTCCCTTATTGGTACATATTCAGATTATGTACTGAAAAGAGCAACTGATTTTTGTTTAGTGCTTTCCCAAAACACAACAGATCCAGAAAGTTTAAAACAATAACCTGTATATGACCTTCTGTCAACAGAGTCACTTGCCCAATCAGCATCTACAAACACTCTAAATCTTGTGTTTTCTTTTTCATATTTTAAACAATAACCTTTAATACATTTTAGGTATTTTAGAACACGCTTTGCAGCTTTTCTATGTGTTTCATTATAAAAATTATTGAATTGGCTTCAATAACTAATACAAAAAGAGATATCTGGTCTAGTCATAACACATAAAAACATTAAGCTAATTTATTATTATGATCTTTATCAGTTTCCATTGGTGAAGTCACAGCCTAACAATCTTCCATATTAACCTTTTTTAATCGATGGTTAATGTATTGTTTCTGGTCTAATGTGATAAACCCGTTTTCTGTATTTATTTTTATTCTTACCCCTAACTATTGCTCTGTCTGTTTTAAATTTTGAGCTTAGCGCTTGTTTCAAATTATCACATTTAGTTTTATTATTAAAAAAAAACATCTACATATAATGCGATAATTGGCAAACAGACTTCATGTTTAGACTTTTTATATCCTTGTTTATTTAAAACAACATCTACTTTTTTATACCACACCTTGGATGACTGTTTCAGACCATATACAGTTTTATTCAAGTTTAAAACTTTATTTTTCTGCCCCTCAACAAAACCTTCTGGTTGTTTCATAAAAATATTTTCTTCCAGCTCACCATTTAAGAAGGCTGTAGCTACATCCAAGTGGGATACTTCAATAATATTTTGAACTTATCTTCGGCAGAAATAATCGCCCTGTAACAGTGACCTCCGAGCGTTACCTAAATATGCTAGAGACGTTTTTTATTTTGAAAAGAAGAGGATTACTTAATAATGCGTTATTATTTCAGCAGGATAAAGCAACAGCAGATACCCCTAGAGTTCTGCGAGTCTGAAATGGGCGACGCATGGCACGATTTCATAATTTAAATAAGGTTTCGAGGACCCTGGAATTTTTACTGTGGGGCTATTTTAAGGGCAAATATTTATTCAACTCGTCCAAAAACATTTAAAAACTCAAAGTCCAAATTGCTGAAAAAGTTCGGCAAATAGATTAGGTTTGGCTTCATAGTGTCATGAATCATTTCTTGTCCAATCTTGAAAAGTACATTGAAACTGATGGCGGTCACCTAAAAGATGTAATTTTTAAAAGTTGAGTAAAGTCGATTGTTACAGTAAATTCCAAATCCCAAAGACTAAATTGTTATTAAGTTTAATAAAATGTTTGTTTAATTTAATTTTAACAATAAATTTATTAAACTATTAAAATGGGCAGTCTGTTATGGAGATATAGGGAACCCTGTATAAGCAAATGCACACCAACTCTATTTTTGAAATGAAAGTTTAATTCCACTGTTTTTGTCAGCAATAAACTTTTTAATCACTTTTTCATTAAAGTTTAAAATGTCACTACTCATTACGTTTTCAATAGACATCATTGCAAGAGCATTTAATTTTTCTTTGCCTATATAGTTCGTAAGCTGGAGAGGTAAAAAAGTTATTAATAGCCGGTACTTTTTTTCTGGTTGATGGATTAAATACTAAGAGTTGGAGCAAATCGGACAAAGAAATCTCGAGATATGGATTGCGATCGCCCTTAGGTAAGCACGCTGTAAAGGGTTTTCCAATAAGAGGTGTTATTTTGAATTGCCCGCTATTTCGGTAGATGTCACTTTTGAAGCTGTCATTTTTTCACATTTGACAAGTAGAAATTACGCCATTAATAAAAATGGAACGATACACGCTTCAACAACGCATTGAAATTATTAAAATTCACTATAAAAATGGTAAAAATTTGGCAGAGACGGTTCGTAAAACTCGAACATTTTTGGGTCGTCGTGAAGCAGCTTGTCAGACCGCAATACAGAAATTGGCGGAAAAATTTAAGCTGTTGGGACAAGTTAGTGATGTGAAGAATAAAACGCGTGCACATCGCTCAAGAACAGCCGAGAATATTGCTGCTGCAGCCGAAAGTGTTGAAGAAAACCCAGGTTTGTCCATTCCTCGTCGTTCTTTGGAATTAGGCATTCCACAAACGTCATTACACCGTATTTTGCATAAAGATTTGGATCTAAAGGCCTATAAAGTTCAGTTAACACAAGAACTCAAATCGGCCGATCATCAACAACGTCGTGTCTTTGCTGACTGGATCCTTGAAATGCATGAAATGTTCCGGAATTCCATCGAATAATCATCTTGAGTGATGAGGCCCATTTCCACCTTGGTGGCTTCGTCAACAAGCAAAATTGTCGCATCTGGGGCTCGGAAAACCCAAGAGTTATTGGTGAAAAGCCTCTCTATCCTCAACGTGTGACTGTTTGCTGCGATTTATGGTCCGGCGGGGTCATTGGACCTTACTTTTTTAAAAATGAGGCTGGAGCAACAGTTACGGTGAATGGATTGCGCTATCGAAAGATGATAAATGATTTTTTATGGCCGGAATTGGATGGTATTGATCTGGACAACGTTTACTTTCAACAAGATGGCGCTACGTGCCACACAAGCAACAAAACCATTGATCTTTTACGGGAAAAGTTTCAGGTCCGTGTTATCTCTCGAAGAGGTGATCACAATTGGCGACCGAGATCTTGTGATTTAACACCTTGCTACTTCTTCCTTTCGGGCCACGCAAAAGAAAAGGTCTACGCCAACTGCCCAGCGTCGATTCAAGACCTCAAAGATGGAATTCGTGACGCTATCGAGGACAAAGGGCAGCCACTTTGCGATTTGGTTAGGCAAAATTTTATGAAAAGGATATGGTCCTGTAGGCGTGCTCGTGGTGGTCATATGGCTGATGTTATTTTTCATTATTAACGGCATACCTTCCTCTTTATAACTTAATAAATATCCGATCATTTATCTTAAAAAATGGCATTTTTCTTTGAAAATCAAAATAACACCTCTTATTGGAAAACCCTTTATATCTGTGGCTTCAATTTCTGCCAATTTAAATAATACTCGGTTATATTCGCTTAATGCTGTGATGAACAGAGATCCTTTTAAAACCAATTTCTCACCTTGTGGCCTAGTCCAAAGAGGTTTAGTCAGAGACTAAAATAATAATGTTTTATATTCCGACGTGTCATAATGACATTCCAGTGGCGGCTCATCAGGGTAGGCAAGGTAGGCGCCGCCTACCTTGGAAAAATGCCTTAAATGTAATTTTAAAAAATATATTATTTAATAAGTATATAAAAATATTATATTTCTACAATTAAAAAGAAAATGGTTACCGCTGGAGGCAAGAGCGAACGGTCAAGACTACACAATAATATTATACCGTTGGTGCTTTGCGACTTCCGACCAAAAGGCAATCTATCTCAGCCGCCTTATTTTGATCAACTAATAAACGATGCCAAGTGATGCGAAAAATCCGCCGACGTAAAGTAAAATTCGGCCGATTTATTATTTCTGCAGGCGATTGCATCGGTCGCCTTCGCTTTGACCTTCGACGATCGTCGCACATCGATTATGAGATGTATGACAACAGGTGGAGAATTATTGGTTAGAGGCACGTGACCCGATGCGACCTTTTAATTGTCCTCTATCTTTTTATCCGAAATAGAAATTCCGTATAAATCTTACCGGTGCATTTTGGTTTCCGAGTTTGAATCCTAGGTAGTTTAGTCACAGATTTAACTAAAACCAGATGTGAAAGCCGGGTCGGCTCGATTGAAGTTCTTGACTCGAGCAACACACAAAGGCATCGCTATAGCCAGAGGCATTCTTTTAACGGGCAGCGCCTACCTGCACCACTGAAAATCAGACTTTTTATTTTTAAGGACAGGAACGTATTGCACGAATCTGTCAAAATTAAAAGGTATGCAAATTAATAATGACTATTTTTAAGCTTCAGTATTGGAATATGTACTTGGGTTTGATATTAAAATACAGGGTGTCCGAAAGGTCTGGACTGGGTCAAATATCTCGAGAACGAAAGGTTGGATTTCCAAGATTGCAACTGAACTTTGTTTTTGACACAATCGTCTATCTAATTCTGATGTCTTAAGGGGGTGAACGTAAGGGTGGTTTTATAATTTTAAATAGAAACCCCTATTTTTTGCATTTTCGGATTCCTCAAAAAATTCTGTGTTTGGCCCCAATTTTCACCCCCAACCCATGCCACCCCTTCACAGGGGATGAAAAAAACGAAAAAAGTTAAAAAATAAAACTAAAACTGAACAGTTTAAATATTTAATTAAATCCGCAATAAAAATAAACATGTACAAAAACATGTTACCCAATCTCAAATTTCACCCCAACCCTCGCCACCCCTCCACAGGGGGTAACAAAAATTATTTAAACAAAAATGAAACTGAAGATTCTAAATTCTTAATTAAATCCATAATTAAAATAAACATGTCAGAAAAATATGTTACCGATCTAAAATTTTACCCTTCAAACATTGCCACCCTTTCATGGGGGATGACAAAAATTAAGAAAATAATATTGCAATAAAAAATGTTTATTTTTATTACGGATTTAATTAAGAATTTAGAAGGTTCAGTTTCAATTTTGTTTTATTAATTTGTTTCATCCCCTCAGGGGGGGCGAGTTGGGGTTGAAATTTGAGGTGGGGTTACATGTCTATTTTCATTGCGGATTTAATTAAATATTTAAACTGTTCAGTTTTAGTTTTATTTTTTAACTTTTTTTTCGTTTTTCATCCCCTGTGAAAGGTGGCAGGGGTTGGGGGTGAAAATTGGGGGCCAGACACAGAATTTTTGAGGAATCCAAAAATGCAAGAAAATAGGGGTTCTATTTCAAATTATAAAACCACCTTACGTTCACCCCTTAAGAGGGGCAGGGGTGGTTTTTGACATAAAATTAGATAGACAATTGTGTCAAAAACAAAGTTTAGTTGTAATCTTGGAAATCCAACCTTTCGTTCTCGAGATATTTGACCCAGTCCAGACTTTTCGGGCACCCTGTATATTTTTCTTCAAGCGTCCAAATAATAACTTAGGCACAGCAGGAATTTTTTATTTACACTAGAATATCTCCAATAAATCATATAATTGTAGAAATACCAATATTGTAATATTCAAATCTTACAACGCGTATTATGATAGAAATACCAATGTTGAAATATTCAAATTCTCAATTAATCACCCTACAATATTCAAAATTTAAATTTTTTTTTAAGTTTTGACAATTTTAAGCGCATTATAATTTGAAAGTGTGATTATTATAGCAGCACAAGCCAAGCTTCACGTCTAAAAATGTCTATTGTGATTTTTGAATCTGAATAAATAAATCGAACTTACCTTATAGAGTCACTTGGAAGCGAAAAAAGTTATTTCTTTATTATTAGATGTACAGCATCTACATATGCACTTATAACCTGTCATGTTATAAAAGTCGAAAATAATAAATATATTAAAACTGACTTTTACGCCCGCACTAGCCTCGTTTCACAGTAACTAGTAAACTAAACAGTTCCGCACGCGAGAAACGGCTCCGTACTAAATGATCCGCCGTTGAGCGGACCATTATAGTGGGGACGCTGACCGTGCGCCACGCTATGTTTCGTATCTGGTCTTTTTTATCTGGGGTTTAGTGGCAAATTTTGAAGTTTAGGCAGGCCTTTAGTCCAGGAGAATTTGATTTTTGATAAGTATTTTTTAGCTATAAGTGCATGTTTCTGGTTTTTTTTTGTTTGTAGTTTAAATAATATTTAAAAATGGAGTCAAACCCTGTGCATGACATAATTTGCTCGTTGCAAAAAACTCCATTTTCCCGACTAAATGTCACAGTTGGTTAAGTGGAAGCATCTTTAGGCAAAGTTTATTTTGTTGACCTTGTTTACTACTTGCTAAAGGTAGAAATAATAATGTTTTACGGGGCTTTTCAGATTTAAAAAAATTATCAGCAACTATTAAAAAACATGAGCTTTCTAAGGAACATATAAGCAGTTATTTAAGTCTTAAGCGGTTAGAAAAAAACCCTCAAACTATAAAAGATGCTTTAAACGTTCAAAAAGCTATGTCTTTCAAATTATATAATGAAGAAGTAAGAAAAAATAGAATCTTATTAGGTTATTTAATTGATGTTACTTGTCATTTGGCAAAACAAGAACTTTCTTTTAGAGGTCATAATAAAAAAAAAGATTATTCTAATTCTGGCAATTTTAAAGAAACGTTTAATTTATTAATTAAACGTGATATAGAAATTCAACAGCATTTAAAAAAATTGGAAATGTTTTTTCAGGTTTATCCAAAACTATCCAGAATGATTTAATTCATTGTATTTCTGAACACCTATTAAACGTAATTCAAAACGAAATAAAAGAGTCGATTCTTTTTAGTACAAGCTGACGATACTACGGATATAGTAGAAAAATCTCAGTGCCCTTATTTTGTTGGTGTTGTCGGCTTAAAAAGCCAACCTGGCTTTCGTACATCCAACTCTGATGTCTACTTAAAATACGTTTTCTTTCGTTAATAAGAACCTTTTTTGGTAATATTTTCTATTAAAAACAATAACAATAAAGTTAATAAAAATATGAGATACACGAAAATTGGGCGTGGCACCCAAAAAATTTTCGCCGGCGGCGCAATTTTGGCCTGCGGCTCTCTCCGCCTACCCAGCTTTATGGGTCGCGGGCCGCCACTGTGACATTCATATAAATTTCATTTTTATTGTCACAATGCCATCCTTTATTAAAAAGGGTACTATGGTGATTTTATTAAGAGTATTGAGTAGTCTAGGTATACAGGCAAAAATATTAAAAAATATTGAAAACAACAAAATTAAATGATTAAAATAAATACCTACACATTATTGCAAATTGTTAAATTAATATTGGACATAGGCGTCGAAATTGTCCCATTATTTTGTTGTTAATTTGTAAATTTTTGGTTTCTTGTTCAGTGACATTATTCGGTGAAACACCTAATGATAATTTTCTCCAATAAGAAGTATCGAAATTATTTTTTTTTATTTTCGCGTGAGTTTTCTATACCGGGTGACAACGAAATCACTACCCAGCCTTTTATTTTCTTGAATAAAAACATATTGCTTTCAAATTTTAGGATGCTATAATATATCATAAGATGCTGATTTTGGATAATATAACATGTCTCTATCACTTCCGGTTTAACCGGAAACGACATCAACTTTGATTTTTTCAATGAAATACCCTGTATATTTTTTAAAATTTGGATTCTACAAATCATTTCTGATATAAAATGTATATTATGTCCTATATCTATTTCTGCTAGTTTTTGAGAAAATGGCAATTAAAGATGTCCAAACTACCGCACATTATGCAGTTTTATGGGAAAACAAATAAATGATATAAAACATTATTATGTTTAATTTAATTTTTTCTGGAGACTGTATCTGTGGAGGTCATAATAAAACTACTTCCAGCTTTACCGGAAGTGCTGTGAAAATTGACTTTTTCAATAATATTACTTCAAAAATTTAAATGCAACACCCTGTATATTTTTTTAAATTTGGATTCTACGGGTCATTCCTGATATAAAATCTGTATAATATCCTATACCTATCTTTGTTAGTTTTTGAGAAAATGGCGATTAAAGATGTCCAAACGACCGCATATTATGCACTTATAGGGGAAACAAATAAACGTTAGAAACATTTAACATTTTTTTTTAATTCTAAATTATTTTTTAATTAACTACTTAAATAAAAAACTAATATTAAAATAACAAAATTGCTCCAAAGAGACGGCCTGAATTATTTTAGGCTCATTAATTTTCTAACATTTATTTGTTTTCCCCTATAACTGCATAATATGCGGTCGTTTGGAGATTTCCAATCGCCATTTTCTCAAAAACTAACAAAGATAGGTATAGGATATTATACAAATTTTATATTAGGAATGACCCGTAGAATACAAATTAAAAAAATATACAGGGTGTTGCATTAATTTGAAGTAACATTATTAGAAAGTCAATTTTTGCAGCACTACCGTAAAGCAGGAAGTAGTTTTATTATGACCTCCACAAAATAAAGTCTGCAAAAAAAATTAAATTAAACATAATAATTTTTATATCATTTATTTGTTTTCCCATAAAACCATAATGTGTATTTGTCTTTAATCGCCATTTTCTTAAAAACTAAGAAGATAGGTATAGGATATAATGTAGATTTTATATCGGGAATTATTCTTAAAAACCCAATTTTGAAAATATACAGGGTGTTCCATAAAAAATTAAAGTTGATGTCGTTTCATAAATAAGTCTAGCATATCTTATAATATCCAAAATCGGCATCTTATAATATAATATGTCATTCTAAACACAACTGGAACAAGCCCCTTGAGTTTCTTGGTGAATCCCAGGTCGTTGCCCTTGACATATCCAAAGCTTTCGATCAGGTCTGGCGTGATGGGCTTCTTAACAAACTTCCTTCGTACGGTCTTCCACCTAAGCTTTGCTCTTGGCTTTCCAGTTTCCTTTCTAATCGACGTATATCAGTTAGTGTAGATGGTCATTCCTCCAGCTTCTACCAAATTAATGCTGGGGTGCCCCAGGGCTCAGTGCTGGCACCCACGCTGTTTCTTCTACACATTGACGATCTCCTCTCTTCCACAATCAATCCTTTCCATTCATAGTTTTGCTGACGATAGTACCCTCCACTCTAGTATTCAATTTATTAAGCCACCGTGTAATTCTGATTTCGAAAACAAGCGCAGGTCAATGCAGATATCTCTTTCAAAGGACCTCAAACTTATCTTGGATTGGGGCGCCAAAAATCTTGTCCAGTTTAATGCCTCGAAAACACAGTCATGTTCCCTGTCGCGAAAAAAGTTTGCAAATGCTCATCTCTTACATATCAGCGGCCAAGTTCTGCAGAACAAAGAGTCGTTTAATCTTGTGGGCGTTACTTTTGAGAATAATCTCAACTCTCACAAACACATTTTATCCATAGCTTCGGCAGCTTCAAAAAAGATTGGATTTCTCTTCCGAACCAGAAAATATTTCTCTTCTTCCAATTTGTACACTCTGTATGTATCCCAAATCAGACCCTCTTTGGAATATTGTTTTCATTTTTGGGGACAGGCGTCCCCTCCAACGCATTCTGGACTGCATTCAAAGAAAAGCTGTTCGTCTTATTAATGATCCAACGCTCACAGAAAGGCTTCCTCCTCTTGCCCACCGTCGAGATGTGGGGATCTGTCGCTCTTCTATAGGTATTTTCACGCTTCTGCTCAGAGGAGTTGGCCAGTATAATTCCTTTCTGGCAGCTCCCAACAGAGCAACACGTAGTGTAACTTTTATGCATTCTTTTACAGTTCAGTTAGAGAGGCCCCGAACTTCCCGCTTTCTTCGTTCCTTTATCCCTAGAGTGTCAAGACTATGGAACCAGCTGCCCGCAGAAGTTTTTCCTTCTCCTCCCAATCTCCAAAAATTTAAGTCCCGTGTGAACAAACTACCTCTCATCACATTGAAGACACCCACGGTACGTTAGTACTTAGGCATCAGCCTTCGTGGACTGTCCCAAGATAAAAAAAAAAGAAAAATCTGAAAGCCATATGTTTTTATTCAAGAAAATGAAAGGTTGGGTAGTGATTTCGTTGTCACCCGGTATATCCTTCAGCAACTGTGTCACTTTTCCAGCCACCATGGCGTTTAATAATGTAAAGATCTACTTCGGACTCGGCCAGCAATGAAGCCAAAGACCTTCGAAAACAGTGGCCAGTGTATTCGGCAAAATGAAGGTACCTTTGAAAAGGAAGCAATTGTCTTGCACATGTTTTCAAAAGTATGAATACTAACTGGCTGCTTTGTACATTTGCTGTGTCTAAAGGACAAAAAAACGAGCTTTTCGGGATCGCTGGGTCTTATTGATACCCAGGTTCGAACCAATAGCACCATATTTACTTCTTCGACATCGTCAGGCGTTACAAAGCATTCTCGACAAGCATTGGTTTTTGTACAAGGTATTACCATTTTAAAAACAGTCCCTTCATCGTGTACATTTTCCTTTTTTAAGTTTTTTAGCTCCTCTATTTGGCATGCTTCACTTATACCTATTATCATTGACACTTTCAATAGCAAATATTTTTCATTCTCCGTCTCTTGTAAAAACTTTGCAATCTTTTCTTTAGTCAAAATTATGAACTTTTTAGGTTTGCAAGAATCGGAGTTTTGTGTTAAAAACACAATCAGATGACTAAACTTACTTATGTCAACATTTTTTTTATTGACAACGTGCTTTGTAACATTGAGTAATAACTTCATAAACTTTTTCGTCACTAATTGTTCTTTGAAATATGCTAAAAATACCTTTTCGAGCGCAATATTATCAACATTTTTCTTGTGACCCCAACTTTTATAATAAGCATAGGTTTTTTCGTATACTCTTTTAGATTTTTTAGGCATTAATCCAGCAACTACACAATTAGCTATATTTTCAATTTCTGGGGGTAAATCATTCATTTTACAATGCTTGATGCACTTTTTAATAAATTTAACTTTGACAATAACATGAGAATACAAGTTAACAATTCTGTTGTTACCTTAAGTTGCTACGCACATTACTGATATTAAGCTACGTTGACATCACTTACTCAAATGCAACAAGAATTTTATTTTTTTAAAAATCGTCGGAATATAAAATTTTGTATGAAACTTGGATTATAAACAATCATTACACACGTCATGTTATGTATATTTATCTCTAGTACCCTAATGATTGTTATTATGATCCTAATAACATGAATATTTATTAAAGTACTAATTTACTTAAATTAAATGGATTTAGAATTTTGTAAATATTTTTTGCATGGTTTTAAAGCAAATTTTCTGCTCTTTTTTTTTAGAAAAGCGATGACCGCTTAAATTTTTCACTACTCAATGATAACTTAAAAATTCAAAATACGCAAAACAAACGTACGATGCCATTTGGGCCATGAGCTTAACATTGAGAACAAGCAACTTTGCGTCATTAAATGAATTTAATTATAAGAGAAAAGATGTGGTTTGTAATTTTTCGATACGATGAGTAGTTTAAAATTTGTTGGACTGTCTGTAAGTTTTCAATTTTATTTCTTTTTAATGACGAAAATAAAAAAAGCTGAACTTTATTTTTAGGGCCCAGTAAGTTTTAATGGCGCTGATAGAGTGGGAGATTTTGCAGTAAATCAAATTCAAGGTAAGCAAGTTATTTAGATAATTATAAGCAGTAAATGTTTATCATAGTTTATTTTGATTTCTGGGAATATCAAATTAAAAGAAAAATTATTTGGCTTTTCTCCAGAATAAAGATTTTTATATATTATTTTAAAAAATTATACTTTTTTTAGAGATTATTATGGAGAGCTAGTCTGCTCTCGCAATAATAGTAACAAAAAACATGAAAAGACATAAAAAGGTTTAATTCTTTATAAAATTGATTTGTTTTAAGTACTATAATAAAATAATTATTTTTATGAAATTATATAAAAATGGAAAATAAACTTACTTGAAAACATTGGCAACGCGTTATAAGATATATATGTTATTTCAAACTTATTGGTTATCGACGGACGGATGTAGCACATACATTATTTGATTATATTACTTAAAACAGATAAGAAACTGAAAAATTGTGTTTTGTTAAAAAAAAAGTAAATAAAACTTTTAGCCATATAGATAGGTTTTTTATAGTTTATTTTGATTTTTGGAAATATCAAATTAAAAGAAAAATTATTTTGCTTTTTTCCAGAATAAAGATATTTATATATTATTTTAAAAAAATTATATTTTTTTTAGAGATTATTATGGAGGGCTAGTCTGCTCTCGCAATAATAGTAACAAAAAACATGAAAAGACATAAAAAGGTTTAATTCTTTATAAAATAGAATTGTTTTAAGTACAATAATAAAATAATTATTTTTATGAAATTATATAAAAATAGAAAATAAACTTACTTGAAAACATTGGCAACGCGTTATAAGATATATATGTTATTTCAAACTTATTGGTTATCGACGGACGGGTGTAGCACATAAATTATTTGATTATATTACTTAAAACAGATAAGAAACTAAAAAATTGTGTTTTGTTAACTGACATTGACTTCTGACATAACTTTTTTAAAAAATAGTTACTGGTGAAGGTACACGTGTAGGTACCTTTAATATTTAAAAATATTATATTCCCAGAAATCAAAATAAACTATAAAAACCTATTTATATGGCTAAAAGTTTTATTTACTTTTTTTTATACATGTTTTTAAATATTAAAGGTACCTACACGTGTACCTTCACCAGTAACTATTTTTAAAAAAAGTCATGTCAGAAGTCAATGTCAGTTAACAAAACACAATTTTTCAGTTTCTTATCTGTTTTAAGTAATATAATCAAATAATTTATGTGCTACATTTTATTTTCTTCAACATCAAAATGGAGATGTAAAAGAAGGTTAAGCTAAATTTTTACCCTAAATTATTAAGAAAGGTAAAATTGGAAAATTGACAAACCATAAATTTTAAAAATTCTTTGATCTGTTAGAGGTAGTAAGAAATAATTTTTAATCCGAATCACGAAATGTAGGTTACATATTTGAAAATTTTTAATATTTTCTTATATTACATTTTTGTATTTGTAAAGAATTTTCCAGTTAAAGTTTTCGATATAAGTTAAATGTATTTATTAAATTTTCCGCATAGGAAAATAGTTATTCTAGATTTAAAAATAAATAAAAATTTTAACAAGTTCATTTTTAATATTTTTTTATTCCATTATCGATAAGCTTTTGTCTTGGCGTACACGGTGGGTTTTCACAGCAACTCAAAACTTAAACAAACATCTGACATGACATAATGTCGTATTGTATTTAACATTTTTACTCAAAAGAAACTCAATTTACAAACAAAATACACGAGATATTAAAGTTTTAATTAAGTAAAGCCTTTCTGAACCATTTTTTAAATTAAAAGTGTCCAACGCCAAAAAAAGATACAATAAAAAAACCATTAGGGGTTGCAAATTTCAACGCTTTCGTATGGGGCAGATAATAACAAAATCGTTGTAAGAATGCCTTGGAAAACCTAAACATCAATTCCAAGTTTTATGCATTTATGTATACCGGGTGGTGCATCGCCAGACTGGTCATAGGAGATCCCCTGTAAATTTTGATACATTGAAATATTGGCTCCCCTATTGAATTTACAACAAAATTTATTAGACTATTTTAAAGACCTTGATAAGATCAGCTCACATTCTTTTAAATTTCTTTATCTTCAATTAAAAGTATTTAAGAAAAACTATTTGTAAAATCGTTGCACACATGCTACATACCTTAATAAATCCACCAGTAATAAATAAAATGTCTTCTCAACTTTTTAATTGACGTTTTACTTTTAATTAGTTATTTCAAAATGTTTTACAGTATTAAAGAGAAAATAACAATGATCAAATGGTATTACATGGAAAATAGTTATCGAAGAGTATCCGACATGTTTTTTACGTTTTTTCCTGACAGACACATTCCAAGTAAGACAACAGTTCAAAATATCGTTCATAAGTTTGAGACAAAAGGTACTGTTATCAATAAATGCAACTGCTTAGAGCAAAATAATAATTTACTCGATGAAAGAGCTCAAGAAAATAATGCCGATTTAAATGTTTTACTTCATGTAGAAGAAAATAAAGGAATTAGCACCAGGCTTCTTGGCAAAGTTGTAGGAAAGGATCACAGCACAGTACTACGCAAATTAAAGAAATATAAATATCATCCGTACAAATATCAAAGACATCAGGAATTAAGGAAGGCGATGAGATCCGAAGAGCAGATTTTTGTTTTGAAGTTATGGAAATGGCGAATAACGATAGGGACTTCTTACGCAATATTTGTTTTAGTGACGAATGCTGACAATAAACCAAACATTCAAAACATCAGATACTGGAGCAAAGAAAATGAACACAGATTTGTATCTACAAGGACTCAATACCCTCAAAAGGTAAACGTTTGGGCGGGTATATTTGGACATCGGATTATTGGTCCTTTTTTCTTGAATCACAATTTGGTAACAGAAACTTTTTTAGAACTATTACAAAATCAAGTGGGGCCGGCATTGAAAGAAGTTGCACTTGACAATCAAGACATTTGGTTTCAAATGGATGGTTGTCCTGCACATAATTCACGAGAAGTAAGGGAATATGTTCAAAATGTTTTCAATGGACTCACTATAGGACCAAATTACACCATAAATTGGCCAGCTAGGTCTCCTGATCTTTTGCCAAACGACTTCTTCCTTTGAGATGATATCAAAAATGTTATTTATACAAATTTGAGTTATCAAAATTTAGAAGAATTAAAAGTTTCAATTTCAGCGGCGTGCGATCGACTATTAGCATTTCAACTTCATAATGTAAGAACTGCATTTTATAACCGCATAGGATATTGCTTAGCAGTAAACGAAGGTCTGTTTGAGCATCTAATTCAAAAACATTAGCTTTTAGTTTCAATGTGTTGTGTTAAAACGTATTTTTAGACAGTTTTTAAGTGTGTTTTTCACCTTCCTATAAAATTGTTCAATTATGTAAAAATCTTATTATGTAGTTCAATGTAATTACTTGTATTTATTAAATAATTACAACCATTATTTTCTCTTTAATACTGTAAAACATGTTGAAATAACTAATACAAAGTAAAACGTGAATTAAAAAGTTGACAAGACATTTTATTTATTACTGGTGGATTTATTAAGGTATATAGCAGGTATGCAACGATTTTACAAATAGTTTTTCTTAAATAACTTTTAATTGCCTTATCAGAAAAAAACGAAATTTAGTATGTGAGCTAATCTTATCAATGTCTTTAAAATAGTCTTATACAATTTTGTTGTAAATTCAATAGGGGAGCCAATATTTCAATGTATCAAAATTTACATGGGATTTCCTATGGCCAGTCTGGCGAAAAAAAATCAACACCCGGTATCCACGTTTATACAATAAAATAATCATATTTTTTTAACTTTATGGTTTGAATGTTGAGAAGTAATGTGGAAACATTAATCGGTACGTCTCCGCACCATAAGTAGTTGCCGACAAACTCTGTTATCGGCTAAATATGAACTGCAACCCACTAGGTGCAAAATTTAAGGATCGGACGCCTTTTTAGAATGACTATTGCTAAATAATACACCAGAACAAAATAAATATATACAAGTTTTATTTACAAGGAATATTTTAATTATTAAATCACAAAATTCATGTGATACGCTAATAGGGCGTATCAACAATTTAAAATAAAATTTTCCACGACAAATAATTTAATTTTTGTTTACTTTTAACAACTCTTAAGAAAAAAGACAGGTTTAAAATTACTCTTTCACTAGACCTTAATTCATTTGTCAAGAGGTTAGAAAAATTAAACGTAACTTATCTAATTAAAATATCGGCTGTTTACAAATTTATTAAAGCTTAATTTATAAAAAATGTAAAAAAAGGAACTATGAAATTTACTCTAAAATTTGACAGAAAAAATTACTTTAAATTAGCAAAAAATTTATTTAAATTTTACTAAAAAACCGAAACGCCTTCCAGAGTCTATGAGGCGTAAGTCTATCGACGTTACTACACAATTTTAGATTATTTTTTTATTACTATAAAAGTTAGAAAGTTTATAGTTAAAGTTAAAAATTATTTTGAGTTTTTGGGACACCCGATATTAATTATTGACAAATTATCTTATTAATAAGTTCAAATTTATCTTGTTTATCAGCTAATCTCCTACAGTTTCATTCACTAATCACTTTTATTATTCACTGTTTCAAGCTAACGTCTGTCCTGCTCCAGAACATAACTTTAATTCTAATCACCACTTAACAATACCTTGGAACTTTACGTAAACCTGTCAAATTAAATTTGACATAAAGAAATATTTGAGTAGATTTACAAAGCTAAAAAATGTACACCTCGTACAAAACCTTATAATTTTACTTGATTACAGAAAGATGTGATAGCCAATTTTCTTGTGCTAACACTGAGAAAGTAGCATTAGCTTCCATGAAAACTGACATTTTATCAAATTATTTAAATAAAACATTTCGGTAATTTGCTCAAATGCGAGAACGAATTTCAGACAGTGATTTACTGACAAAACCCAAAGTCCCGTTGAAGAATTGTCAGCGCATTCATTCGTTGTTTCTTGGCGCCAGCGGAGATGCTGTTAGACTGCACGAACCTAAAGCCGAGAATCGTGAGTTCTGATCTGTGTAGAGCCGCGTCACCTTAAGTTTGCTTCGTGCCGCCATGCCGTCAACTCCTCTGCCGCTTAACGCAACTTGTTTTGTTTGTTTTAGCTATTTTTAGATTAAAAAAGGAACTTTTAAAAATATTTAAATATATTAAGCCGATGTTGTCACGGTAAAGAAATTTACTGTTTAAATTTGGATTTTTATCGTTTTATAAAAATTTAGAAGGAATATTTGCGTGCTTGTGGCTATTAAAAAATAGCTTCAGGTTGCAATATGTGTTTCTGCAACAAGCAGTTTAGGACATAAGAACTTTATAATTTTTGGTATTTTTATCCAAGAAGCCTACCTGAATTTTTTTCGCAATTTTTAAAAACACCCTGTATAGTAGATTGTTTATTTGTTATAAATATCTTTGCATTGTATTGTTTAAAATTTTTGACAACGTACCAACGGGCTTAGCAAATTTTAAATATTCTTTATTTCTTCTTAACAGACGACATTTTGGTTATAAAATAAAAAACCAAATTTTAGGAGGAAAAAAATATTTTACAATGGAAATTTACAAGAATATCTTTGTTTAGAAGCCAACAATACACATTGTTTTGGAAAGTTTTAAACACGTGCAAGTTTTAAAAAGTTACTGTCTATATTATAGAAAAAAAAAATATTTTTCTAATAAAAAAAATTAAATAAAGGAAAATTACAATACGGTTTTCACCGTTTTGTAGGAAAACTTTTTTGGAGAGAGATAGCTATTTCAATTATTCAAAAGTTTTTCCTGTTTTTAATTAACAGGGTGTAAACGAAAAGTTCCTTTTTACAAAAATGACGATCCACGAAAAAAGCATTTTTTGTTTTTTAATATATGATGTTATTTAGTAGTTTATTTCAAAAAGTTTTTTTTTATTTTTAAAATCTGCCCCCTATTTTTTAAAAATTAATTTTTCTTTAAAAAAAGAATATTGTCTTTTTTGTGTTTAACGGTTTATCTCAAAAGTTACTTTTTAAAAATATTTTCACTTTTATTTGCAAAATACACATTTATATCATACCCTTATAAGAAAAACTGACACAAAGCGCATTGATGATGCGTCGGGCCGGTGTTGCCACATGTAAAAAGAAACTGGTTATCGATGAGCTTAAGCTCTATAAGTAGTTGTCAACAAACTCTGCTGTCGGCTAAAGATGAACTAAAAACATAGGTGCAAATTAAGGTTTGAAAGCCCTGTAAAAAGACTGTTACTATTTATGACACAAAGAGTAAAGTTACTGTACACAAGTTTTATTTAAAACAATATATAATTAAATAATACGCAAAATATGATGTGATACGCCAATGGGGCGTATCAGCAAATCAAGTAAAATATTTACACATATATACAAATAACTAAGTTGTCCCGGTTTAAAAATTAAAAAGTAAAAGAATTTTTTTAACTTTAACAAATTTTAGGTAAATCAAGTTTACTTTAATAAAATCAAAGGAAATGTAAAAAACGAAATAACTTTTAGAGAGGCACTGATAGCCTTAGAATAAATTTGTCAAGTTTTTAGAAATCAGAAACATAAACTTACAAACTATTGACAATACCAGATGTTTACATTCTTATCAATAGGGTTCAAATTTACAAATGATGTGAAAGGAAAAGTTACAAGATTTGGCCTTAACTTTTGCGCAAAAATACACTTGTGTGACTTTACTAAAATAAATTATTTTTATTTTACCTAAAAACCTGGCACAGCAAAATAGAAAGTGTCTTACAACACAGGAGAAATCAGAATTTTTTAAGACAAAATTTAAAAGTAATTTATTTTTTGGGACACCCCGTATTATTGTCACTCCTGCGACACTATAATTTATTGACAAATTATATTATCAAAACGTTAATTGTAGGGTCACAAATTTACTTTACTACTTTATCAAGAAAAATTGCTTTTAACTACCGCAAATTTGTGTCAAAATTCGAGTTCTCTCTTATAAGACAGTTAGAGAAAAAGTATCAAAAAGTTTAACTGCTCATCACTATATTACTACTATACCATGCACTAATCATTTTTGTAATCACCACTTCAACTAAAGCCTGCTCTGCTACAGTTCTTTAAGTCACTTTCATTCACACTTTATTTCTGGGTACCTTTGAATTTTACGTAGAATATGTTACGTAACAATTGACACAGATAAATTTTTAGAATAGCCATACTAGCTTAAAAACATGTACACTTTTGAACGATTTCGGATATAAACTGTTTGAAGAAAGAGATGTGCTAGCCAAATTTCTTGGTCTAAAGCACAAAGAAAGTAATATGTATATTACCATGGAAAAACTTCTCTTTTTCTATCAAGAATTTAAGCGAACATTTTGGCAATCTGCCCAAAATGAAATAGAATTTTTCTTGTTCTTATTGAAAGAAGAAAACTTTTCCGGCTGCGAGTTCTTCCAACCGCACAGACAGTCGTACTGGCCTTCCCTGGTTTCCCGCCGCAGAGCTTTGCGATTCAACTCCTTTCTTTCTATTTCATGCTCCTATTTTCTGGCGCGCAAAATATCGCGCCTTTATTGGATGCGCTACGACATCACGAGTTCACGAAGCTACACCTACGAGTCTGCTTTCTTTGTTTAGCTATTTTTAGATTGGTAGAAAGGATTTTTATTCACACTTAAGCTGTGTTGCCAAGAACTTTATGATTTTTTATATTTTATAAGAAATAAAAAAGGAATGTTGTGTATTTATAGCAATAGTAAGATAACTTTTATGTTGCTAAATGTGTTTCTGCAACAGCATCTTTTGTTAAAAAATATTTTTTACATTGTTTAGTGGCAAGTAGGGTATTGGTAAAAAGAGAATTTAAAGATCTATTTCAATAAAAAAATCAAAGATCGCCGCTTTATAAAAATCGAAAAATTTGGTTAGTTACTGAAAAATGTCCCGAAAGTATCATACTTTAAAACATGTCAAAATTAAAACACATAAATCACAAGCAAAAATTAAATTCGACGACTTTCACTCTGCTGCTAATATTTTTTAAACTAAATTATTAAGAAAAATTTAACTGCACAATCTTTTTAACTTGCGATTATAACATTTCTCTATCTACATACCAACACATGTGGACGGGAATATGGGACACACTGTATATTTCACAATTTAATTTCGAGGGTATATAAATTAAATTTCCAGTTCTGCAAACATAAAACAAACCAATGTCATAAAAGAAACTTTTAATATGAAACTAGCGTGAAATATTCTTGTGTCTGAAATTCGAGAAAATAAAAGGGTAAACAATAATTTGCTGCAGTCTGTTGGAAACCATAGATTTGTCGTTGTTTATTTTCCAGCGTGGGTTGTTTATTGAGAAATATAAACAGAAACTATACATATAGAAAAAAAGCCTTAGAAACAAAATTTAAACTGTAATCGGTAATTTTAATTATATATCTTAATGCTTTTACACAGATAATATAAAAAACAACGTATAAAACAATTCTGACACTTTTGACATCATCACACATTCATAAAAATCCCTGTGGTAAAAAATTTCCGGAAATATATATTTAGGACACATTTCCAAAAATATATTAGAAAACATTGGAAATATATAGGGTAATAAAAACTGCAAAACTGAAAAAACTAAAAATTTAATAAAATAATTTTATAGGTAAAACCAAGTTCTCAAATTTGGCCGGATATTTTTTGCTTGGTTTCAAATAGTATTTTCATTTAAAAATTTACCGAAACTTGTTTTTACAAAATCACGAAAGCGAAGCTAAAGTGGTTTTGAGAAACGGGTTAAGTTTCCAAAAACAAGTATTTAAAACCGAGCATTAAATATTTGTCTCAAAATCTAAGCACAAATGATATGTGTTAAGACAATTTCGCGATTAAAACAAACCGAAAAACTGAAATAATAAATTATGAATAATTTGAAATACAGTCGCTACTAAGGTAACGATTGACGACACGATTGTCCGTAAAATTGTCGGTTTTTCAGCCATTTCTTCTTGTTTAGCCCATAACAAATTTCGACATTTTAAATGGGACTATTTATACATGAGTGGAATTGTCCTCCAAAAATAAAAGCGTAAAATACCTTATTAAACCTTTAACTTTTAGCGTAAAAGTAGCTTTTTTTAATTATTTAGTTAATCGACACAATTGTCGATACTAAAGTGATCAAAATCCTCGACGGATTGAAGAAGGCAATACACAGAGAAATTGAACGTATAGTATAAGTCACCTTTTTTTATTTAATGAAATCTTACCGGACACTTATACTTACACCTGCAATTGTAGCTACTATTGAAGCTACTATTGAGAATAATGCTTTCATATAACTGTAAGACAATACCTAGGTGAGAAATTTCCTGGTCGCTGGGTTGGCCGTAGAGGGCCTATTAAATGGCCACCAAGATCTCCGGACCTCGCACCCCTTGACTTCTTCTTTTGGAGTTATGTAAAGGAGAGGGTATGTGCAACAAAACCAGAGAACTTGCAAGAACTACGACAACGAATCACGGGTGTGTGCGCCACTATAACACGACAAATTTTGACAAACTTAAGAGCAGAATTTTAAAATAGACTCTATTATTGTCAAGAGGTTGGTGGAAGTCATTTTGAACATCTCATAAAATAAAAATTAAAACTGTTCTTCTAGACCGGTTTTTGTTAATAATCCCTAATTAATCGAGAACGGGTGATCGTAGAGACCTCTAGTTTGTGCAGCAATGTTTGTTTCGTAAATGCCTAAAAATTAGCTACAAACCGACATAGGATTCCATTCAGGATTTTTGGATGCAACCCCCTGGTGCCACCCCTGCAAGGGTGAAAAACTTGTAAATGCGTAAAGAATTAGGTTTTTTTATACGTATGCATTCGCCAGAATTTGCTTTCTTTATATTTATTAACTTCGGAGATATTAGCCCGTACTAAGTCTTTTCGGACACCCTGTATATGTATGATATATTGTACGTTTATAATTGCTTCTATTAGGGCTGCATCTTAAAGCCCTCTGTGACGAGGCGCCAGTGATTTCGAGGGTACTTATATACATAAGAAATGTAATAAATTAAATTTATTTCATGTTTTGCAGAGGCAAAATAGTGCAATAAAATAAACTTTAAAAATAAATAAAATTATAGAAAATAGAAGAGTCATACGCCGCAGTCTGCTGAAAACCATAGATTTGTCGTTGCATATTTTCCAGCGTGGGTTGTTTATTGAAAGATATACACAGAAAATACATATGACCTAATATATTTAAGCGGGAAAACATTTTTCTGTCAAGTCCATATTTGGAATGTAATTTACTTTTTAAAATACGTTCACAAATATTTTTCTTTGACATTTTAGTTAAACAAACTAGACAGTAACCAGTCTTTGCTTTTCAAATATATTCTTTATGTTTTAATATTTGCATATACACAAATATACATATGAAAGCCTTAAGATACGGGAACACCAGCTATTTTAAAAATAAATAGGTAAATTTTAAGGGCCAAACAAATATTTGTACAGGGTGTACCATTTGTACTTAAGATACGGGAATACCAGCCATTTTAAAAATAAATAAGAAAAATTTTAAGATCCACACAAATATTTGTACAGGGTGTACCATTTGTATTTCTATAGGGTATGTTAGGTTAGGTTAGGTTTAAAGTGAGTGGGCTATATTTCTCCCAATAGGATTAGACTTTTAATGAATCTAATGATCAAATTGGGAGAGAGTTCTTCCACCTGCCCGGGCAACAATGTGTCATTGCCGAGAATTGGGAATCTTAGACGTGCCGCTACCGGACACGAGAATAATATGTGCTCTGGTGTCCCTGTCTCCTGGGTAGTTTGATGCCTAGACGATTAAATCCGTCATGCCCTTCTTTCCCGGTATAGTGACGTGGATAGCTACCAGGTCCTTGTTACAGAAACCAGATGTTCCACTGAGGCCGTATTTCGAGCCTGTTGTAGACGTCCAGAGCTCCTGGATGACTGCCCTTCTCAAGCACCTGTTTTTTTGGGGATGAATTTACCCCTCTCCATGAAATCGGTGCTCGTGACTTTAGGGGCACCTTTCGAAACGAATTTATCTGTTTCGGTCGGCGCACCTTTGTCTGCTTGTGACTTTAGGGACACTTTTCGAAACGGATTTACCCGCTTCGGCCAGCGCACCTTTGTCACTTTTTTGTATGCAAACGATTTTATCCGTTTTTTGATTAAAGCTCTATGAAAGCGCTTCTGTCCGCTTTCTATTTGGAGTCAGAGATCTCTTCCCAAGCACCTGTTTGTTGGGGATGGATATGCCCTTCCCCGTGAAACCAGTGTTTGTGACTTCAGGAGCACCTTTCAAAACGGATTCGGTTAGCGCACCTTTGTCTGCTTGTGACCTAAAGAAAGGGAACACTTTTACCAGCCAAACTGTAAAAATTTATCGTTTTTCCCGATAAAAACGATTTAAAAAAAGCTTTTTACTGTTAGTCCAAAATAAATACATAAAATAATTTTATATTTAGCTTGATGCCATATAAATTGTATTTTTTTAAAGGGTATTTTAACTTGAAATATAAACAACTCCATATATTAAAAAACATAGTTTAAGACATCCATCGTTTTTTCTCGTTGGCTTTTTATACGTAAGGTATATTTTTCTACGATTATTTCATCCGCATAACCGCATTATTAGGCTCTTAATAATAATTCTTTTTTATAACCACGACATTAAAACCAAACATATATTTTAATTAAAATATTAACTATTCATTTATTAAATTATTTACCAGCAAAGCATATATTATTTAATTTTATTAAAATATTCGGAAACTCCTATCTCACAGGATAAATATAAATACAGTAAATTGGGTTTTTCATAAATTAAAATAAGGGATAAAGGTAAAATATAAAGGTATTTAATAAAAAAGTACATCGTATCTCTCTATATTGTAGATAAAATTAGAGAAAGACTAATCATATCTTGATATGTAGTGAAATACATATAATAACTATAGCACATAATTATTCTTTTAAAGTAAAATTTAGAATGAAATCTTTAATTTTTAGGACAACTTTAGATATAACATTTTTTATTATTAGATTGTAAAGGTAAAGTTTGAAATCCTTTCTTGAGAATACATTTTACTAGTGCACTGTTCCAGCTCTCTGAAAAGTAATCCTAAAGAAGCAAGTTAAAATATGCACAAGTTTAGCAACACATTTTAACCACTTTATTTCAAAACCAACTGCATTTTAAAAAGACGATATATTTTTAATGAAAATTTCATCTTTAAATACGACAAAAGTCTTGAAGTAAAAATAAAACAAAGTTAATTTCCTTTTACATCTCTTTCATTATAAAATAAAAATAAAATAAAACTGTTATATTAACCTTTCTAAAAATGTCTTTT
The DNA here is from genome assembly GCA_019359885.1 of Listronotus oregonensis. NCBI lineage: Eukaryota > Metazoa > Arthropoda > Insecta > Coleoptera > Curculionidae > Listronotus > Listronotus oregonensis. The sequence goes on from JAHBCN010002476.1 coordinate 55,638, forward strand.
ACGTCTTTGTAAACCTAATAAATATATATTTTTTTATTTTTAGACGATGCAGTTGTTAATGTAGCTTTGTATGATTCCATTAAAGACTCTTTGGATTTTGAATGTATATTTTGTCAAAAGATATATTGGAAAAATGAGCAGGTTCCAATAGCTAAAAGAATACTCAAAGAAAGACTGGGTAATACTTTTTATTTTTAATATCAAAATTAAAAGCAAGCAGTAAATAAAAAATATAGCAGAATACGAGGGAGATTAAATAAACTACTTAAAGTTTATATGTAACTGTAATAATTATATAATTTTTGCATAAGTTTACCACCTGTTTATCGTAAAAGTCTATGCACACATCAAATCGTTTTGGGAATTTTATAAAACAATGCTTTTTTCTGCAGTTAAAAGAGATGGAAATTACACAATAAGAAAACTGGACTATTAGATGGATGTTGATGAATCTCGCAATGCATTTTTTACAAAATATTTATAATTAATTGGGCATTATGGAATTAGATGTGACTTTTTAAGTGAGCAAGTCAGAATGATAAAAGGCGTTAATGATTACGTCATTCTATCAAAAAAACCGTTAAAAAAGCTGCTAAATTTTAAAAGTTTTTGCTATATTTCTCTTGCTTTGGCACTCTAATTAACAAGAAATCTAAGTAATATGGTTATTTTAAAAATTACTATACGAAAAAAAAAGAATAATAATAAAGTAACTAGGAAGACACGACGCACGCCTGCTTCAAAAATAATAATGCGGAATTGCTGCTGGCCATATTTGTTTAATTTTGAAAATGATATCCCGAGTAATCCTTCCTTGTTTCTGGATATTAAGCTAGTTAGTTTTAGTTGTACAACATAGGTCTTGTAAACATAACTACCTAAAACAACTTATCTAAAATATGACTATTATATATTATAAATTTCAACTTTTTGATGTAATTTATTTATTTACTGCTGTCAAAATTATGACGTCATTTGTATTTTTAAAAGACAACATGCGGTATGTAATACATCATTTGAAAGACTTTCGGCCGAGTGATGATCGCGTTGGTAAATTTAGCAATGGACTTGGCGATTATTAAAAGTTAACAACGGTTTAGAATGTTTAACAAAATGTCAGATTTTAACAGGTTGCCTACTAAAATTATTGAATAACACTGACAATGACGTTTTGTTAAACATTCTAAACCGTTGTTAACTTTTAACAATTGCTAAGTCCATTGCTAAATTTAACAACGCGATCATCACTCGGCCATTTATCTCATACAGTCTGATTAAAGGGCGTCCATTTAAATGTAAAATATATAAAATATATGAATGGCCAGTGATTCTTTGTTTTAGTTTTTTTCAATTAAAAAAAAAGCAAACCAGTAAAAGCCTGAAAATGTTTGACACCAAGACACCCTTTATTGTTAATCCTTACAATAAAATACCTAATTAAACCATCCAAAAGGTGTGGAAAAGATAAGGTGGCAGCATAAGAATAGAAATAATGAAAATTTAACATTAAATAATATCTTTAAAATGTAAAAAAAGTCCATTTTTGCTTTTTTATAAAAAAATTGAAACAAAAAAAATTGCCAATTACGCTTAGTTAAATGAGGATAATTTTTACTTTTAAATGGACGCCATTTTAAAAAGGCTTGACACAATCGCCTGAAAAGCATACTGTATGAGATAAGAGGTTTTAAATGATGTTTTAAAAATAATATATTGCCGTTTAAAAAAAATATCAATAAATTAACGAATGAATTTTGTCAAATTGGGAAAAAAATAAAAATTAATTGATATGTTCAAGAGTTTTTTCAAAAAATTAAAGATAACCTTATAGTTAAGGGTAGTTCCGTATTTACTAACACACTGTATTTTTATTTTTAGTGACGATACCGAATGTTTTGTATTACAGCGTAGCAGGAATTTGTGTAATTGGTATAACTTGCTCCTTTGCTTGCCTGTATTTTAATTTAAAATTTCGACGAATGACAACAGTTAAGGTAAACTATACTTTTTATATACTATTTTTTTAAGGTATTGAATTTTCAACTTTAAATTATATTTAAGTAAAACCAATTTTAGTTTTTACTATAGACGCACAACACAATGCTGAATTTTTGGTAATAAGTTTGGATACTTGCGCACTGAAGCGGACGTCCATCGAAAAAAATACGTTCACATGCTGCTATATAAACGAACACTGTTGCCAACGCTATAACAATGGTAACAGTAATTGTTTCTGTTTGAAAATAGGTCTAATTCTTTGTAATAATGTTAGTAATTTTTTTTTGCTCTATAATGATAAAAAATTAACTAATTGTATAAATTTTAACTTTGGAGAATTAAACTTGATTTAAAATATCTCTATAGTTAATGGGATACAACATAGAATGTTTAAAATTATGTTATTTATTTCATGCCATTCAGAAATTACAAGAAATGCTAGAATTATACAACAAAAATTATTATTCATAAATTATTAAAAAATTAAACGATCTAATTGATCCTTTTCTACAATTTAACAACATATTAATGACTAGTTTCTTAAAGTTAAATAACTTTTATTTTTATTTGATGTCTTGCATATTGTGTTGTTGTTGCTGCGTTGTGTTTTTTTGTAGTGAAAATAATAAGACATTAAAATGTGTATTCTTGCTGACGTTTTTCAGGTGCGTTTAATTTTTTTTAAATTACGAAGGCTCCTGTTTAATTTTAAACAGACAGACATACAAAAACATACATGCATCTTAAGTAACAATTTATATGCTGTTACAGAACTGGCCAAGGTACAGAGACTTGCTTGCTTAGCTATAACAGGAGCAATTAAAACAACCCCAACAGCAGCCATGGAATGTCTCTTAGACCTTCCACCACTTAACCTTATAGTGATGAAAGAGGCAAGAATGAGCTACTTCCGACTACAACAAAAACCAACTGGTGTCTACGCTAGTTTGGGACACAACAACATAAAAAGTCCGGTTGGCGGCAACATCCTGGACGAGAGAACAGACTAGATGATTTCCCAATACTCATTCAACAAAAACTTCGAGATAAAAATTCCAGATCAAAGTGAGTGGCAGAACGCAACAGGGTAACTCTCCGGTGGGTACCAGGACATACGGGAATAGAAGGCAACGAAAAAGCGGATGAGCTAGCGAGACATGGATCATCCACACCATACTTTGGACCAGAACCTGCCCTTGGAGTGACCAAAACCACAGCACGAGGGCAAACAAGGGAATGGTTTCGAAACAAACACAAGGAATTATGGGAGAACCTCGGTAGAATAAGACATGGAAAGGGCTTCATAAGGGGCCCATCCAAAAGAACGAAGGAAGAACTACTCAGACAAAATAGGAAAAGGCTTTGCATAACAGTAGGGTTGCTAACAGGGCACGATAACCTAAGAGGACACCTACACAAGATAGGCTTATACAATGGGGACCCAAGTTGCAGAATGTGCGACGAGGGGGAAGAAACAGCCTACCACATACTGTGTGAATGTAAAGCGTTAAATCACAAAAGACAGGCATTATTTGGGCAACCGAAAATGAGTCCACAGAAATATATTAACCAACCAGTCTCGGGGTTATACAGACTTGTAGAAGGATCAAGACTAATGGGAGGATTGGTATAAAAGACAATGGGAGATTAGGCACAAAAAACCCAAGAGGCTGCGCTGCCTCCGGTAGTGAAAGACGGCTCCCAGGAAGAAGAAGAACAGTTTGTCGAAAAACGAAATTTTTGATCCATTTGTCTTATTGGGATGTCTGTCCGTGGACATACTGTATATAGTGTAAAGGTATTTTCTCTCGATTGAGCATTATTCGCATTATCGAAAAAAATGTTCTCTGCAGTCTTTAAAATGTTGTCAAAGATCGCATATACTATTTTTATCCCAAAGTATATCTTAAAAAGTAATTACTTTTGTACATTAAACAATTTTAAAATTTGTGAATTTGCCATTTCTGCTCTGACTGCTTTAATTAATCTCACTATATGTAGTAGTCTAAATTTCCTATATTTTTTTATCTGGCTGAATTAAAATATTAGTACACTTAACTTATTTAGCTACGATTCTTACTGTCTTATCACCAAAAATTCCTTAAGTAATTTTATTTACAATTTATTTTAAATTCCTTTAAATTTAACGTTATATTTATTCAAAGCTTAAATTTCTAAATTAATACTTCTTTTCAACATTTTCTTTATACAGAACATGGGTAATTTTTTGCAAAAGTACACATACTCAATAAAATTCCCGTACATTCACCCGGCAGGTTTACTCAAACAATTTTATTTAGAATCCTTTATCCTAAATCTACAAAAAATCTTATTTCTCATCATTAATATTAACCAGAGGCAACAGTTGATAAATTTAGACAAACAAGAGACTGCTTGGTTTTCTTAATATATCATAAAATCGTTTTTTATTTATATTTTAGGAACCAACTTCATTTAATAATGTGTTTTTTAAATAAATTAGTGAGTAAATATAGCGTATTTTTAGAAGATCCTAATTTAAAAATAATACTGGACAACCTAATTCAACCCAGTGTACTGGGTGTCCCAAATTCGAGCCTCATCATTGGGATCTCGGAAAACTAAAGAGAGGTCGGTTAGATGAAGGCAAAGATGCGCAATTTGATGCTGATTAAAATGCGTCCTTAGAAGTTTCGAATACTTCCGAAGACTTTTGAAAAAAACCGAATATTCGCAATCTCATTTTTCTTACAACTCTATATAAATAGATATAAATAAATTTCGCATTCCTATTGCTACTTTTTCTGTTCTATAAGAGAGTGTTATTAAATTTACACACCGACGTTTCGTCTTTAACCCAGATAAGGCCAAAACTATTAGTTTTTAATTAAGATAATCCTTGTAGTAATTTTTTATTTAATCTGACAGAAAAACACTTTGCTATCAGTATTTTTCAGAAATATTCACTAGTTTTAAAAAAAATATATGTTCTTTTAAAAGAACGGTGGCCAAATAGACTACTATTAGTACTAATATGTATATTAAGTAATTGTTACCACTTTAGAGTTAAACTGTGTGATAGTTAACAAAACAAAGTTTCGGATGTAGAGCAATTTCACATTTCTGACAAATGAAATTACAGTTTTTATGGCAGACACCACATCTTGTTTGCTTTTCTTTATAAACAACCAAATGATCTAACCTGTCGTACCTTGAATGCTTATGCAAATTAGCAGAAAAACGGCTTGGACCTCTCTTTGTTGATTTTTTTATAGGTTTCTAAAATAGCAAGTGCAACAGACTATCTGAAACGCATATGATCTTTTTGACCACTGCCATTTCGGTAGAGTTGCCAAGCATTATGTAAAGCCATATCCAGACAGTGACAAATTATAGGAAAATACCACTTTTTTCCTCTTATTGACGTTCTGTATAAACTGATATTCTGGTCCGCTCTATCAACCTCCCATATTTTCATTGTATTTTTTTATAATATTAGGTTGAGAAACCATAATACTTTTTTTTCTTTCTGAGAAAGTCTTTTTACAGGTACAGTAGGCAAAATGTTATTGGCATTTGAAGCTATAGAAACAACACTATTATCATGCCACTTGCATAGCGTAATCCTGTTATCGTCGGAAGTGCAAAATTCAAAACTACCTCGTACTTTTTGTTTTATAATGCTGGAATGAGATAAAGGACAATCTTTACCTATGCGATTTTCTCTAATAGTTCCCGTTCCTTTGAATCCCATATCTTTCAGTTTCTGTAACAATTCAAGTGTTGTAAAAAAATTATCGAAATAAAGATGAAAATAAGTCCCAGGAAATCTGTTGTGAAGCAAATTGTAGAATAACACTAGGTGATAGGGCTCAAACCACTCAATGTAGCCTTTTTTCGTGGTACCTGTCCATAACTTATAACCCCATCTGATGGGCTTGCCTCTGATAAATTGCTTGGTTCCATGCCGACCAAAATAGGGTACCATAGATTCGTCAACACTATGGTCTTTTTTAAAGGGCGCAAAATCAATAAATTTTGTATTTAGAGCGTCAATAAGAGGACGGACTTTCGCAAATTTATCTTTAGTATCTAAGGAATTATTGTCACAACAGTGTAAGTTTTGCATTATAAATTTAAATCTATTTCTGGATATGGCTTCACAAATAACTGGGTTATTAGTATCTTTGGAATTTTCCCAGTACATATCGCGCCTTGGATGCAGTGTATATCCGCTAAGCAAAAGGACACCTAAAAAACAGCGCATTTCATTGTCAGAAATATCTCCATTGCGGTTATGAGAATTAGCATACATGTTGCTATAACGAACTAACATATCCACAATTTCAGCATCAAACAATAAAAAGAATAGTTCTAAAGGTGTGTATGATGGTTTCGGTTCACAAGCCGTCTTCCACGGAGGAAAATCAGAATTTATATCCATTTCCAGCCAATTGTAACTTCGCTTTTTCTTTGACTTTCTTCCACGCTCATTAGTAATAGTGGCAAAAGTCGATAAAGGCAAGTCGTCTTCACTATCCCACCCTTGGTCCAATTCAGAAGTCTGTGTCCTATTCTCAAACCCAACTTCTACTTCTGCACGTAGCTGATTTCTAGGTAAGTTGTTCAAATCAACATTATCTTCCTCCCCAGAATCTTCATCTGTATTTTCATTATTTACATCTTCAGGAGGCAATATATAGATCTTATCTATAATTTCAACATCAGAATTTTCCAGTTCCTCCAATAACTCATGTACTTTTAACGGTTTTTTCCAATAACTAAAAAAAATTGCGCAGTAGTCGATTTGGCCACTGTTCTTTTAAAGAACAGGCAAATAATTAGTCTACAGCTATCTACACAACTTCAATATAACCTAACTTTTATATCTACCTATTTTATTTCAGTATATATTAATCCGAACTAAGCATTTAAATAGAAAAAAATTAAACGACCTAATCGGTACTTACCTCCAATTATCCATGATACAATCAGAAAAAAATATAACCGATTAAAACCTTAATTTTCACCAGTTTTGCATAAAAAGATTTAACAGCTGACACTCATATCAACAAACAAATACTATTTTACCAATGATATTAGTATTGCCACCTATGATCAAGTTATGAAAATAAGGTAGGACAGGAATTTATATCTTGTCTTTTAAAAGAACAGTGGCCGTATCTGGGTTAAGCTACCATCATCAAATTTGTTTTTATAATACGGTCTTGTATTTTTCATTTTGGATTTTAGGAGCTTTTAAGATCCCAAAACCAATGATGTACCGCATGTGTTTAAAAAATTCATATGAATGGCAATTTCCATAAGAGATCACGTGTTAGAGAGAGATAGAATTTTGGTGGGAAAATATTAAAATGATATTTCCTAATAAGTGTGATACGTCATTCTAGTACTGTTTTTAAAAAAACAAAGTTGATGATGACAGCTTAATAACGAAACGCCGGTGTGTAAATCTAATAACACGGTCATGTAAAACAGAAAAAGTAGCAATGAGAATATAAGATCTATTTAAATAGAAATCAAAAAATAAAAGTAAAATCGCGAATATTCTTTTTTTTCCAAAAGTCTTCGAAAGTATTTAAAATGTTTAAACTTTAAAGGTGGCATTTTAATCAGCATCAACTTCCGTCATTTTGAATCCATTTAACCGACCTCGAATCTCTTCGAGCTTCCAAGATTTCAGTGATGAGGCTCAAATTTTGGACATCCTGTACAAGGTCACCCAGGGCCATATTTCTGACTTTCCTTGTATTAAAAAATAGCCATCTTGTTTTTTATACTTTATTTATTGGTTTGTTTTTGAAACCGTCTAACTTTCTTTTCGATGGGTTTTAACAAAATGTATTTATAATAAGTAACAACAAAATTATATGTTTCACTCTTTGGAATTTTTGGTGCCGTATTTATAAATACTTTTCTATTTTCTGATTAAAATATTTTTTTTTTTACAAATTTTAAATAAATTTTGTTGTGACTAAAAGATAGCTATTCAACGTTTTTTTCTTTAATATGAGAATAACAAAAGATACACAGCCTTGTTTAGCCTGCGTGGATGTATTTTGTAATTTGAACAGAATGTATATGTCATGATGGTCGAAAAAATATGTTACAAACAAACCCCTAGCAAAATTTTCAATTAGGATTATCTTAATAAAGATCGCTGTTTTTGTTTATTTTTAGCTTTCAAGTCCAAATCTAAATAACTTGGCAGTTATAGGATGTATACTCGTTTATCTTTCAGTGATCCTTTTTGAATTTAATAATGTTTGCTTGGTAACTCGAATTCACTTTAAGAAATTTTGTTCGGTAAGTACAAAATCACAATTTAAAAAAGTAGGAAAAAACACACATAAAATATTTATACATATATATATATATATATATATATATATATATATATATATATATATATATATATATATATATATATATATATATATATATATATATATATATATATATATATATATATATATATATATATATATATATATATATATATATATATAAAAAAGTGTGTGCCCAGGATGAGCGAATTTATACGTAAAAATGACAAAAAATTTTGGGATTTGAAATTTGACCGTTTGGCATCAAAACCCTGCTTGATTAAAAAATAAAATTTAGATATTTGTTTTTTTTAAAAAATCAAGCATTAAACGGCTTGACTACGAGCATTTTTTAAATTTTATGTGTAGGTAAAAGTAGTATTTCTAGGCAAGATATAAAAAAAGTTTATAAGAAAAAAGTTGTTTATGAATACAAAAATTATGCCCGAATACCGAATTTCATAACCATAGCTACTTTGATTTTTACGTTTTGTTTACCATTAATTTTTTATTCATATATTATAATAAGTAAATAATTTAAACGTAAAAATCAAAGTAGAACTATGAAATTATTGAAATTCGGTATTCAGGCATATTGCATTCTAAACAAATTCTATACTTTTTAAAGTTACTAAATTCCCTTTACTACTTATAAAAGTGTTAAAAAAAATAATATTTTTCAGGAACAGCTTGATTTTAAAATAAATATGCTGAATTTTATTTTTTAATCAAGCAGGAGCTGGTTTAAACAATCAAAAAATTTCAACTCCAAACTTTTGTCCGATTTTTAAGTTCGCTCAATGCGTAATCTAAATATATATATATATATATATATATATATATATATATATATATATATATATATATATATATATATATATATATATATATATATATATATATATATATATATATATATATATATATATATATATATATATATATATATATATATATATATATATATATATATATATATATATATATATATATATATATATAATAATTAAAATACCTTTTTCAGGTAAACAAGCACCTGGTAAAAAACGCCCCGGACACGGGGGTTTAGTTTTTAGGTTTAAAATTAAAAAAAAAAAAATTTATACAGGGCGTTTCAAAAACACAGGGGGTATCGACTTAATTTTTTAAATGGCACCACCTGCATATTTTGACATTTTTGGATGTTCGGACAATTCTATCATTTCATGTACATTGTCCTATGCCTATCTTCAACTGTTTTCCAGTAATCAAGGTTTGAATCCCCACAATTTTGCTGACTGTAGATTCTGTAATAGCTTGCTCCCGATCTAGATGGGCGTTATTTAAAATTTCACAGACTTCACCCAAATGTCTTTGGCGTTCTGAAAGCATATCTAATAAGATTAGTTCTCATACAGTATATCACAAATTGACACAGTGATCACTAAAACAACAGTCAAAATGACAATTAAGGTACCAAAGGTAAGGTAGAAAAATCGACGTGTCGGACCGATTTAATTTTGCAAGCAATTAATGTGCCAAAAATGTTACTTTTCAAACCTTGATTACTCGAAAACAGTTGAAGATAGGCATAGGACAATGTACAGGGTGATCAGTTAAGGGTAGCGAGCAGCCATATCTCATAAGATATTGGTCGTATGGATTTGAGAAAAAAAATCCTAATAAAAGTGCCAAGGAAATTGCTGGAAATTATTTTCGAGTTTGTAAAACGTCGCTAGGGGGTTAAAAAAGAAAAAAAGGGGTTTTTATAAATTTTGTCTAAGAAATTTATCATTATACATTTTATTACTGAAATTTTAATTTTGTTTTAAAAAATGATAATATAATTTTTTATTAAATATAAAATTTATCCCTTTTAAATATAAAAAATTAATATCCATTATTTGTTTTTTTTAAACTAAAATTTTAATTTAGTTAAATTAAGGGGGTAAAATAAAATAAATAACGTTTTTATAAATTATCTCTTATATGAACCTTTTAACAAAAAAGGGAGAAATTGTTTTTAAAAAAAATTAGATCCCCACCTTTTTTTAATAGTGAAAAAAGTTCAATAAAAAATGTAAAAGGGAAAAAATTTTAAAATATTATATATATTTATTAAAAATTTATATAAATATTTTTATTAATTTTTTTTTATTATATATTTAAAATAAAATAATTAATTTCTTTTAACTTTTTATTTATATTATATATATATATATATATATATATATATATATATATATATATATATATATATATATATATATATATATATATATATATATATATTTTTTTTTTAAAATAAATTTTATATAAAAAAAAAATAATTTTTTTTTATACAATTAATTTTTTTACTATTTTAGATGAAAATCTACTTTCTCTCAGCCGGATTCTCCCTAACTTTCGGATCAATGTTCGCCAAATCTTACAGGGTTCACAGATTATTTACTTACTCGATCCGGGCTTAGTTAAAGACAAACTTCTTAAAGACCAACACTTGATCGGATTAATATTAATCCCTTTGTTTGTCGACACCCTTATAATGGGTCTCTGGATTACGCTTGATCCACTTAAGTGGCATTTACATAATTTAGTTTTGGAAATAAGTGCTGATCATCCAGGAGTTGTGTATCAACCACAGGTAAGGCTATTATTTTTCAATAATGTCAGACTTCTGAGGTTTAAGGGTCACGTGCACCCATTTTCGACACTTTTATAGGGTATCCCCATAATGGTTAGTGCTATCAAACTTAAAATGGTAAATCTAAAATTAGAAAATTTTCGCTAGCTCAAGAGATACGAGAAAAATTAAAAAAAACTGTTAATTTCAAAATGACTCTATTATTTTCTTTGTAATAATGATTGTAGAATAATCGGCCGTTTTTAGAATATTTATACGGGGTCGGGTTAAAAAGTTATCAGACCTACTTTTAGTAAGTGGTTCTTTACTACTTTTTTTAAAGTTCTTTTGGGTTTTCGCAAAACGTTATATGATTCATTTTTCTATAACAAAAAAAAATATGCTACCCTTGTCGTTATCAGCGACATTTTTTAGAGTAAGAAACAGGCCCGGATTTGGGGGAGGGCAGGCGGGGTTACTGTCCCGGGGCCTCCACAAAAGAGGGGACACCACAATAGTCTCAAAATATTGGTTTTGAGCACAAGAATTATTTCACCTTGGATTTCAACATCTTCGGACAGTAATATTTTAATTATTTCCTAGTCGAAAATGCTTATAAACAAATTGCGCTGGTTTTATGTCAGAAATAATTCGTTCAGATGGATCTAGCTTTTTCTCTAATTATATTTAGGGGGTCTTCATGTGTCATTTTAAAGCTTAGACCTTAAGTAAGTTTAAAAGAAGCGGCTGTGGGACTTTCTACGTTAAATAAAAGCCAAGTTATGACGGAAAAGTTAGGAAAAAACGTTGCCCAAGGGCCTCCATAGTCCTAAAACTGGCTCTGGTAAGAAATGATGTAAAAAAAATATATTAGAGATCAGATCACATATAGTTGAATTTCACAAGCCAGCCTTCAAGCCTGTTAGTTTCTTAGGTCGTATAAGACGCGTCGCAAGCTATGAAGCTCGTCAGAATTACAGTTTACCAGCGAACGACCGCTCTTCTAAGGGGGGCAGCTGCGTCTGCACGCCCATTTCCAAAATATGTTATCCATAACTTTTTACCTGACCCTGTATACTTATTCTGAAAACGGCTGCAATCATTATATGGAAATATACCTTATAAAATTGTGGAAAATGGAACACCCTGTACAATTAAGCTAAGCTTTAATATTTAAACTTTGCTTTTATTAAAATGGTTTGCACTATAAAAGATTTAAGCTAGCTTTACTAAGCTCCGCATGTTGTAACATAAAATTATTACTTTATTTGTCACCTACTTCCGGTATAACTGGAAGTGCCACCATTTTAAAAATACAAGGTGATTCCCAAGTTGGCGCTTTTTTTTTAAACTGTATATGGAATTCATTAAAATATAAAACTTTTTAAAATAACTTTTTCCAAAATACAAGAAAATAAGGAACGTAAATTCATTTAGTGTGTAAGTAATCTTCGGGCTGTAGTGCTTGGACACGTTGAACGTGATTTTCCCACAATGTTGTCTACACTTTTTTTTAACTTAAACCGACCTGACTTGCAATCCCCCGGGTACTTGGGTCCGAGTACTTGGGACAAGGAAAACCGTCGCGCGTACAATCTGGAAGCAACGTTTGCAGACTAACAACACTCTCCATAAATAAGGAACATATCCACGTATTCATTGTTTTTGGATTGTGCCATTTTTTGTGATTTAACAATGATTTAATATTAAAATTAATCCTCACCTCGTCCGGTTAAAGCAATACGACTGACTCAAACGGCGTGATTAACACGACAAAAACAAGCGTAAATAAGAAATAAACTATCTTCTTATCCCCAGGCCCCCGCTAGACAGTTTTAAATACATTTATGTAGCTTTGTTATTTTTAGGTTTTTGAAAAAAAATATTTAAAAAAGTTGTTTATTTTAACGAGTTTTATACACAGTTAAAAAAAGCCCCAACTTAGGAATCATCCTGTATATTAAATAAAAAAGGTCTTATCGAAAACATCATTATGTAAAAAGGAAATCCTAAATGTTTTGGAAACCAATCAAGTGATTCCGTTAATTTTACTGTATATTGTTGCAAGCTCATTTTGTGCTGTTTTTGTGATTTATGTTTAAAATTTAAAAAAATATAAAATTTTACACACATTTTCCAAATACCCTGTATTATGTAAATTTATAAGTCAAAAGTTGTTTAATTAAGGAACTTATTTTCCCAAAGCAACCTTGGAAGCTTTTAAAATTCAGTCCCTTTTAAAAAGTCTCTTTATCGATAAATTAAATTTTGCTGCCTTTTATAATTGAACATCAATATTGCCATAATTTCTTAAGCCGGCTCTCAAAAACTTACTTTAACGGAAAAATATTAACAGCATTTTCATGTTTCGAATTATATTTGTGATTTATGTTAAAAAAGTTTTTAAAGAAAAACTGATTCGAAAGATTTAATGAGCTCATTACTCTTTATTTAGTTGAAATTAAAAATGCAAAACTTTTTGATGCCAAAAACAAATCTGAAATACCAAAGTTTTAGGCCAGAAAAATCTAAGTAGTAGGGATTCACTTTACTAGCCACAATCCAATTTATTTAATATACAAAATTGTCCTAAATGTTAATCTAGCAGCTGAAATTTACCGTTAATGATTTCCACGACGGCTACATACATTTAGGACAACCATAGTGCAGGCGTACCATAAAGTTTTGAAAACGGAATGTGTGCAACCGAGAAATTTTATTCTTTAAGCAAAAAAAAATGCTGTTTTAAAACATAATAATTTGGGTTCTTAAAATGGATATTCAGCTTAATTTTGTGGTAAGTACACCTTTATGTAAATAAACATCTCAGGTGTAAATATGTAAAACCTCGCACGTTCCACTTGATATGATGAAGCGGGCGCGGTGTTGCCATGTTTTAAACTTTGAAAAGGCATATTTCGAAAAAATTTACTTTTGACCCATGCATTTTTGCCTTTTTTGACTTGTTTTGAGCTTCACTATCGCCCATTAAGGTCGTGAGCATCATACTTTTTACACCAAGTATACCAGATGCTATTGGCCTCAAGAGAAACACTTGGAAAAGAAAACATTCATTTTTAACCAGAACTAACTAGATTTTGGTGTTTTGGGTATATGTATAAAATGAAGATTATACGCATAGTTCCGAAAGTTTTGCATATCCCTGTATTATAGGTATACATTTTTTTTAAATGTTAGCAGTATATCCTATTTCTTTTTAAATACCCGTAATGTTCTTGTTCATACGTTATTCTTTGTGATTTTTGTTTAAAAATGCCCGGACAGGTTATTTTAAAGCTTGATAGAGTAGGAATTGTGACTTTGGTACAGGAAGGTATTCCTCAACCTGAAATAGTGTCTAGGATCTGGGACCGTTCCTTAGAAACAAATTCTGTGTCTGATCGGCCTAGATTTAAACAGCCTTATGTAACAAATTAACGCCAAAATCGTCTCATAACTTTATGTGTTAGACGTAATCCGAATACTGCCACACCTGCAGTTTAAAGAGAGGTACAAAATGCCACCAGCATTCGTTTATCACTTGCTACGGTACGCCGATAAATTTTTGGCACCGAGTTACAAAACAGGAGGCCTTTTCGTGTACCGTTAAATTAAATCCTGATCACCGGGCAAGGCATTTTAAGCAGACTTAATGCTCGTTTAAATAGTGACATTCCAGTTGTTCCTTATGCAGGTGGCATTGCCATGTTTTGGGCTGGAATATTGCAAAATTTTTGAATTCCGTTCAGCCCTTTGACCTTCGTCAACAAAATCATTTGGAGATGCATTTATTTTAATGGATGAAAATGCTCGTCCACATCGATCAAGAATGGTAAATAAGTATCTTGAGGAAAACAACATTCCCCGTATGGATTGGCCACCAAATTCTCCCGACCAAAATTTTATTGAACATGCATGGATCATGCTAAAGAGGGCAATACAACGCCGCGTTGAGCAGCCTAGAACCGTGGATAAACTGGCACAAGCAAAAATTCCAAAATGGGATAGAATATCTACCCAAAATTTAAACACTCCTATTAAAAGTGTTACGTTTTTATAGCTGCATTAAGGCCAAAATTTAAAACCCCTATCAGAATTAATGATAAGCTAACACTACTAATAACACGTATATTAGTTTTCGTTTAAAATGACCAATACAGTATTTTTCTTTATATGCAAAACTTTTGAAAAATGTTTTTATTAAAATCTTTTGTTACAGGTGGAATTATGTCTCTGTCAGAATACTATAGGATGGCACATAGCTCTTTTCGGCTACAAAATCATAATTCTTATTATGGGTGTTTATGTTGCTTGGAAGACACGCAATGTTAAGGTCCCTGCCTTAAACGAGTCCGAGTATATTGGTATATGCGTATATAGTGCAGTATTTTCCACCATCATAGTCATAGTATTTAGCTTTGTAACTGAATATTTCATACTAAGTTACCTGGTTAAAACTTTAAGTATAGTGGCATCGACTACAATAACTTTAATGTTAATGTTTTTGCCGAAACTCAAATCGTTTTTTGGGAGAATCGATACGGAACTCAGCATTATGCAAAGCATGGGGTTAAAGATGCAGTATAATACACGAAGGTTTATGTGGGAAGATCCTAAAGAAATGCTGTGTAGACTAGAAATTCAAAATAAGGTCTACAGATGTGAACTGCAAGCGCTTGATAAAGAAATCTAAGATTAGAAGAATTATTAAAAAATTCAGCGAGCAGTTCGAACAAAAGTGTCAATTTTCTTGAGGTTGTCCCTGATATCCATTTTCTTAATATTCCACGGACTTCTTGGCCCACTTGGCAAAATCAAACACTTCAGCCGTTTTGTTCAGAAAATAGGTTAAATATCTCAAAACCCTTTGATAAGCCTACTTTACTAGGCAAACTAAAAATGTTCTTTGGAAGTTTGACATCTTTAAAATGCAATTACAATACTTTGGAAGAGAAAATCAAAGATGGGTATATGGGGAAGCGTGATAAAATTAAACCGGTATCTAACCCGGATATTTTTGGGCAGCATACAATTATGCCTTTTAGTATTGATTTGTGCAAAATCAAATCGGAAAGTTGTATCAGAAATCCATATTAAAACTAATCAGTACTGACTAATTTAAAGTCCAAAGTTATATTATTTCTGACTATTTTATTTCAGTCTTGTCAACAGAGTACAAAAATGAGGTAATTCCAAAAAAAGCTTTTAAAAATATGAGGGATAGCTTATTGGATTTGGAATGATGTCTAGAAAAATGCATTTGAAGGATTTTTCAGCACGCAAAACATTGCCAAAGTTATTAACAAGTTAAGTTAAAAAAGGCTTTTCAGTTTTGATTATTAACTCCGAAACTATCAATAATTAGGAAATTAAAAAAACTGACCAAAGAGAAGAGGATTTCCAATAAATTATTAATCATTTTATTTACGTACCAAAAATAGAGCTCTGTGCTCTCCCTCAAAGCGAGTACGCCACAGAGTAAGTATTACATATTAATTTAAAATATTTAAAAAATCATGGTGTATTATATACACTTAAATGGATAAATTTTTGTTAAATACAAGTTTTAAAGTTCACTTTTTAACAAGTAGGGCCAATGTACATTAATACAATTTTTTTCTACCTCTGTCTTTATTAAAGACAATGAAAAGTATTATTTTCTGTGTCGTTTAATAAAAATATAAATTTTGACGATAGAACTCCAAGAGTAAGGATTTTTTTAATGGAAACTTTCCCCTCTTTAAAATTTCTTATTTTTGAAAAAATTACCAAAAAACGAAACGCCTTTTTTAACTTAACTTGTTAATCACTTTTGTAATTTTTTTCGTGCAAAAAAATCGTTCAAATGCATTTTTATAGACATCATTTTGAATCCTATAAGCTATCGCTCATATTTTTAGAAGCCTTATCTCGCATTACCATGTTTTTGAACTTGTTGACTAGACAATTTAATACTCATTAGACTATACACCCCATGCTGCTTTATCTACCTCACTTAAATTTTATACAACATTAAATTATCCAGTGTTAAATAGCTATAAAGTTTAATTATTATAAAATAATGACCATTTTATGTAATTAAAAAACAATCCTTTAGGTTTAGGTTGTAGGGATCTGAAACTATCTGTCCATTGCTGTTTTCTTCGCTTGAACAATTTTAAGAATTTTTTATTTAAGAAGTTTCAAGATTTTCTAAAAAATTATAAAAAAAATTATAATTTTAATTATTTTATAATTTACATAACCTTATTTTTTACATTTGTTGGCCTATCCTACTTTCCCCATACAGGTATCATATACAGGGTGATTTATAAGGAAATGTCAATACTTCAGGTACGTAGTCAGGGTCCAAAAATAAACCTAAAAGTCTATACAAATATGGGTCCGCAAGGCCTTCCTTTCCGAAACACAGGGTGTTAAAGTTTTTATTTAATTTTTCTATTTTTTAAATTAAATCTATGATAATGTAAATATTGGAGTAAAATTTGGTATTCGGGGGTTTTTTGGTATAACGGATTGAATCTAATCTTAGTATGCACTTACTTGTAGGGGGCGCCACCTACACGTCTTTTTAATATTTTGAACAATCACAACTTTTTGGTACGGCACTGTATCACATTTTTAAGAAAATTAAATAACTGCTTAGTCATTTTTACGTCAAAAAGGTATACCTGGTAAAAGTCGATATGAGCAACCGTTTTCGAGATATTTGGATTTAAAAAAATACCACGCATGACACGCATCTAATTTTATTATAGCAAAATTAAAAAAAAACAAAGTTTATAATTAAATAATATGTATTTTAATTTTCAATAAAATTATTGTTCTTAAATTATGTTCAGCAAAACATAAAAAAATTTAAAAAAATATATAAAAATATAAATAAAAACTTTAACACCTTGTATATCGGAAACGAAGGCCTTGCGGACCCATATTTGTACAAACTTTTATGCTTATTTATGGACCCTGAGTACGTACCTAAAGTATTGACATTTCCTCATGAATCACCCTGTATATGGTTATATGAGGATAAATTCCATAGACGCTTTAATAACTTTGTTAAATAAAAAGTGCCAAAAAATTGCATTATTTATTAGAAACCATCGTATAGTACAGTTTTTGTTTTAAACAAATTTTTTAAGTTAAGTTAATCCAGTGAAAACTAAATTGCTTTCTTAATAAAAGCTTAAATTTAAGAACCTATTAGCGAAATTGGTCGAGAGTCATACGAAAGATTTATAGACCAGTTTGTTACAGAAACCTAAGAGCATGGATTCTAAACTATATTTTTTAATGTTGTTTTTCCTGTGGATATATTTTTTTTGCTCTATTGGGTAATATAAAGTTCTCTTAGTTTATTAATTACGTGTTTTTCTATTAAAACATTCTTTTAAAAAGTGTGTATCATATTCATATAAGTTATAAAAATATTTAAATAAGTGATTATCATATTATTATAGATTGAGACTGAGGGTATTTGTTTTTAGTAATAAATTTGCAGATTAAATTATATAGTTATTATTAGGATATTTAGAAGTAACTCTTTGTTAAATAAAGTTTTAAATCATAAATCTAATATAATATGAAAAAAGGTAATTTACTTAAGGATCCCAAGTAAATGTTTAATTAATAGGTGTGTTATAGTTGTGATTACCAGAAACCTTTTGTCGCAAAAATTATAAAAGAAAATCAATCTTCTCACAATTTAAAAATTGTTAATAAGTAAAATTAAAGGTTTAAGCAATGTTCTGCTTTATTTAATAATAATAAACTTAAATATAAATTATTAACAAAAAATTGCTCTCAAAGAGGATAAAAAAGATTATTTTGGGATATTTTAACTTATTGTTGTTGCCGCTTTACCGAAAAAAATATAAATGTTATCTGGGGAATTGGTGGTAAAAGGTTTTTTGCTTCAAAAAGATTAGGGACAATAATAGATACATTTTATAATGCTTTGTATTATGTGCATTATTTCTGAATAAAAGGTGATTAAGCGCAAATATTGCTTTCTATTGGATTATCATATAAATTTTGGTAATATAATGTTTTACTCATGAATAGCCGCGGTGTGGTTGGTAAATGGAATGCGGATTCCAGTGGTATGAATATTTTAGGTGAAATTCCGTACTATGCATCTCGGATACTTTACCACACTTTAATGTTTTTTATTTTATTAACTATGGAATAATATCTCGTAATATCATCTATTTTTAGTAGATCTATTATATTTTAATGTATAATAAAGTTTATTAAAAAATGAGTAATATCGTCACTTCATCAAAATGTAATTTCTTTTTAATACAAGTTACAAAATAGTTGTATTTGGGCACGCGATATCAGGATTATACGTACAATGTCTAAAACACTGATTTCGTGACTTGTTTCAGATTTGTCTTAAAATCGTTATTATATTTATTTTAATATATAAAACGAATATCCAGGATGTTTTTTTAATGTTACGAAAAATGGACCCTTTGGATGAAAATACAAACAAAAGCTAATATAAACATTTGTCATAATCTTCTTTACTTGCAAAGTACAGGGCGGTAAAGTTAAAAAAATATTTTTATTTAATGTAAATAAACATGACGCATTAAATCGGGGATGGATGTTTGTATTTTCCTAGGCTATCTTATAACAATATTTGTAATTATCCGCTACCCTAGGCAAGAATTGAACCTGTTACCCTCAATATTTTTTCCATTGTATCTTTTTCTGCGGTTAAAAAAGTTTTAATTTATGAACTGGCATATAAAGGTTTTACTTAACTACAATTCTGCAATTGCAAACCAATAAGGGTTAAATATTTTAGGCTTTTTCTAGGGTAGCAAATTATTACAAATTTTGTTGTAAAAAAGTCTTGAAAAACAAAAACATTTGTCCCAAATTTCATACGTCTAGGTTTATCCTAATTTATAAAATAACTTTTTCTTAAACTTTTCTATAATAAAGAAATACCCTTTATATGATTATATTAATATATTTAAATTACCATGGGTATTGGTTTTTATTAACAATAATCTAACTTTATCGAATGTGTCATTTTAAAAATATTAATTTTATTTTAAACCAAAAATGTGTGATTACGAGAATAATTATAATAAGCCTAAGAATTCCGTTATAGAAAATAAAGCAAAAGTAGCCTAATAGACCCTAATATTACCTAACACTTCTTTCATAAATAAATACTTTTTATCATTAGCCCCTTTTAGAAATCTTTCAACCTTTTGTTTGAAAAATATTTTAGACAATTTTTGAAGGTTGTATTACACACCCCCACAAAATAAAAAAGTTATAGGTCCGAAAGACTTAACTATGATATTTTTATGTTTTTGGGGTCGCTAAATCTAAATCCGGGGTCGGTTGAACCCTATCAGGTCAGGGTCAAGGGCAAAATTAATCGCAACCAAATTTGAAGAATGTATACTAATGTTTTGAGGTTGCTAAATACGAATCCGTGGTGAGTTAGACCCTATTTGGTCATAATAAAGAGATATTTTAAGGTTAAATTACACAGCCCCACAAAAAAATTGAGGGTCCGAAAGACTTAACCATGGTATTTCTATGTTTTTAAGGTCTCTGAATCCGAATCCGGGGTTAGTTTGACCCTATTATATCAGAGTCAAGGGCATTTCAAGATCAAATAGCAACCAAATTTAATGTGGTCAAATTGATCATGAATTCGTATTCAGCGACCTCAAAAACATAAATATACACTGTTTAAATTTGGTTGCGACTAATTTCCTAGATTTGACCTTAAAATGCCCTTGATCCTGACCTGATTGAGTCTGAGAACTGATCCGGATTTGGATTGAACGACCCCAAAAACATAAAGAGTCAAATCTTTCGGACCCTCAATTTTTTTTATTTTGTGAGGCTGTTATTAATGGGTAGATTAAATTATCACCTTTTATGAATGAATTAAAATGACAAATTAAAAGTTATAATATTATAATGATTTAAAAATAAATATTTTTTAATTTATAAACACCCGAAAATCAAAAGTTGTTTTTATTATTTATATACATATGCAGGGCTGTTTCAGAAAACATATGCCATCGCTTATGTGTATTATTTGTAAAAATTAAAATTGGATTTAAGACAGTAGTTCCGTTTATCTAGTTAATTAAAGAGTACCTTCTTTATGTAAAACTAAGCAGAAAATAAGTATAATGTATGAAATTATCAATAGTATTAATACCAAAAAGTTATAACGAAATAATGGTACCAAAATACAACAAAAGTTTACATCAGAAGGTGTATTTCGGTCAATCTTAAGCATATATAACAATCAAAAGTTTAAAAATAGAGGCAAAATTCAATTTATTTTTTTTAGGTACTTAAGCTATTTATATAAATTTTTGTACCTATTTATTCGTAAGAAATCTCCGATTTAAATATTGAAGAAAATTCAATTTCATTTTTTACGGCTACTTGAGCTATTTATATAACATTTTTGTCCTATTTTTGGGTAAGAAATCTCCCATTGTATACGTATTTGTAAATAAAATGATATAATGCAATGCTTGGATAAAGAATGCCAATTAAGCTCGTCTTGACTCGACACGAAATACATTTGGCTGTAACGGGCAGATCGTGACCCTGGATACGATTGTGAAATTAATATGTATTTCTTGAATGTCAACTGCTTGGAATAAACCAAATGTTCTTACCATTACAATTAGAACGTGTGTGGAATATCTAAATATTGAATTACTGTTTGAATTTTCCAAACCTATAACCGCAAATAACTTAGCATAAAGCGGCACACAGTTTGCAGTGTTGCTCCTCTTTTATTACTAGGGATGCACAAGGAGTAACGTAACAGACATTTATTTGGGTGTATAACAGACACAAATTTGACATAATTTATTTATTAGGTATTTTGCATAGGTTTTTCCAATTTATAATATTAAATGTACAGGATGGCGCATTTTTGTTTGCTAGTTGGACTATCTAGTACCTGTATTATTAAGTTATCATTGGGTTACTCGCCTGGAAAGTTTCTAAGCATTGGGATCGCTTTGGTCCTGGTCCCGGGGTATAGCGAACTGAGTTGCCTAGTCCCATTAACTCCTAGGAACTGGCAGGTCGCCTGGAACATAAAAAAGAAAAAACTGAAAATTTCCCAAAACCTATCTACGGTTCGGTGGCAAAATGACCCCGATATTAAGATGTTCCTAAGTAAAAAAAATAAAAAATTCTAAAAGCTTTTTTAATATTTATGACATTTTGTCATAAATGACGTAATAGTTTGGCTGATATATTTATAATTTTTAAAAAGACAAAAAAATGCTGTGGTAATTGAATTTTAGTTTACCTGTAATTACTTAGGCATTAAGCATAGGTAACCATGTATTATTTAAATAAACATATAATAACGATACACATTTATCTTTATTTATTATACTTTTTTTACAAGTTTACTTTGCTAAAATACTAGAAGCATTTCAGTTTATTATGTGTGTTGACAGATTTTTTAAATGTGGAATTTTGTGTTTTTATTATATGTTCAATGTTCTTTTATGCGTTTGGCTAATGGTCTGGAAGTTTCACCTAAATAAAATTTATTACATTCACAAGGCATCTTATAATTTACTAACATTTTTGTGTCTTTGTTTATTTATTTTTATCTTGAGACAGACCACGAAGGCTGATGCCTAAGTACTAACGTACCGTGGGTGTCTTAAATGTGGTGAGAGGAAGTTTGTTCGCAAGCGACTTAAATATTTGAAGATTGGAAGAAGAAGAAAAAGGAACGAAGAAAGCGGGAAGTTTGGGGCTACTCTACCTGAACTGTGAAAGAATGCATAAAAGTTGCACTACGTGTTCTCTGTTGGGAGCTGCAGAGAAGGAATTATACTGGCCAACTCCTCTAAGCATTAGCTCTGCAAATATTAATAGAAGAGCGACAGATCCCCGACAGCTCGACGGGGGCAAGAAAAGGAAGCCTTTCTGTGAGCGTGGGATCATTAATAAGACGAACGGCTCTTCTTTGAATGGAGTCCAGAATGCCAAGTGTTGTAGGGAATGCCATTCCCAGACATGAGAACAATATTATAAAGATAGTCTGATTTGCGATACACACAGGGTATACAGATTGGAAGAAGAAAATACTTTTTGGCTCAAAAGAGGAATCCAAGCTTTGTTAAAGTTGCCGAGGCTATGGATGTAATGTGTTTGTGCCAGTTGACCTTATAGAACTTGGCCGCTCATATGTAGCGGATGAGCATTAGCAGATTTTTTTCGCGAGAGCGAACATGACTGTGTTTTTGAGGCATTAAACTGAACAAGATTTTTGGCGCCCCAATCCAAAATGAGTTTAAGGTCTTATATTGTATTTTTGTTTCTTAATATCTTATAATAAGATCAAGCAAGAAAAGACATTTATTCCAAAATTTAAATTCAAATAATGGTACATGAATAAAGAATTGGCTTTTAATCCCTAAACATAGGACTTCTTTTTGAGTGATATCCCAAATATAATTGTACAAAACCGAACAACAATCTAGCTCCAAATCATCGGACCCTCCGGGGTGTTAAATTAATAAAAAGTAAAAATTTCTTACTAAGGGTGCTTTTATTTCTTAGAATGAGTTTCTTGTAAACTGAAAACCTTAAGATTGATGCTTACTAAACTATTTCGTGGATTTTGTGTTTATACCGTAAGCGACTAAGTTTCACTTTGTATGTCTTATTCAGTGTACAGCAATTTTATGGAGCGTATAGCTGTAATTGTGTGTTTTTATATCTATTTGATTATTTATTAAGCTTTACTTTGTGTGTTTTATGTTAAATGTGTATGTAATTAATTTCTTTATTAAATTGGGAAATGTATTTTATTATGTACTAAACAGCAATAATTATGTATTTATTTGAATATGTAAATTTATGTGAAACAAATCTATGTACTACAATGTACTAAACTGGTAATAAAATCTATTCTATTTTTTTCTGTTCTAATGTTTTGTGTTTTAAAGATGGTACAAATATTACATTTATTACCTATTAAAATTTAAGGAAGCATTTGTTTATAAAATCCAGAGAAAAATTATTCTGACCCAAAATATCTTTTAAAAATTATTTTTTATTTACTTTATTTTTATTAGAACAAATAATTTCAATTTTTTCAAAAATACTTTTTATAACTCCTTTTTTTAATTTAATATTTGGATTTTTTTAAGGGATTTCTTTGTTTCGCTATACCCCGGGACCACCGATGTGGTCTCATTTCCTAGAAACTTTCGGAGCAAGTAACTTACCGAGAACTTATAGTTTATATTGTCTTTTTGTATAGGATTTTTCAAGTTATAAAATTAATGTACAGGTTAGCGCATTTTTTCCTAGTTAGATTACCCAGTACATGTAGCTACATTTCAATGTTAATACAGTTTTGAGTGTACTTTATTAAAAAAATATATTTAACATACAGAGAGTTTTTGAAATATTTAATTCTTATAACAAATTACATTTTTTGGAAATCTAATCTAATCTAATCTAATCATTTAAACCAAAAGGCTAGTTGTGGTTTGTATTATATTGTAGAATATATTTTGTGTATTAATAAATTGTAAGACTGTAATTAGGTATAGAAAAATGAATGTTTTGTGAATTAAAATAAAAAAATGTAAAAAAGCTTTTTACTGTGTACTTTTTCTTACCTTATTTTTAAATAATTTTGATTTTTTAAATTTTTCCTACCTTTAATTTATACAGGGTGTTCGAAAAGTGCCTGGTCAAATTTCAGATTCCCAATTGAAAAATAAAAAAATATATATTTTTATAAATATTCCTCCGATAATGCATGGTTTCTGACTGCTGTTAAATTTTTTAATTGGTTTTTTGTAATTATCTTAAAAATCCTGTGCTATTTCGATGAATAAGGGTATAATAATTAAGGCCCAATATAATTACAGGGGACACTTTATTAAAAATAATTGTAAAACAAGAGTACATCACTGATTTTTTTGCATTTAAATTTTTTTTTAGATTAAGCAACTAAAAGTAAAATTTTTTTGTGTCTTTTAGTATTTTTTAAAATCTTGCTTCGTTTTTCAAAAAAAATCTTTACAAGTTTCTGGACTCAACACTGTACGGGTAAAAGGTAATAATTTTTATTTTCTAATTATAAGCAATGTGCCAATAATATAACAATGGTACAGAGACTTGCAATGATTTGTTTTTTTTTTTAGAACGAAGCAAGATAGAAAAATATTAGGAAAGACAAAAGTTGTATTTTTAGTTGCCTATTCCAAAAAATATAAAAATTGCAAAAAAGCAGTGGCGTACATTTTTTCCCAATTACTTTCGGTAAGATGTCCCCCGAGACGCCACTGTACTTAATAATTTTAATTTGAGCTAAAATGGGCCCCTATTACTAAAAATAACACTGACAAACTTCAAGAAAATTAGCTCCGGAATATTTAAGATAACTAAAAAAAAACTATTTTTTAAAAAAGTTTAGAAATTATGCATTTTCGGAGCCACATTTATTGAATTTTTTTATATATTTTTTAACCAGAAACACCTCCGGCAATTTTGCCATGCATTTTTTGAATCACCCTGTATACTTTGTATGTATTCCAAAATCAGACTCTGTTTGAAAAACTATTTGGGGCAAGGCGCCTTACACAAATCCAGGCATTCTTGATTCCATCTAATAAGAACAATTCACCTTATTAAAACAACAGCTGTAGGGGACATGTACTTTTCTGTGGTTATGTTTAGGGCTTCTGCTCCGAAGAATTAGCCAATAGCACTTTTTTTCTAGCACATATTAATAGAAAAATATGAACGCACACTCCTATACAAGCCTTTATCTCTAGAGTATCTAGTATTTATATTTTTCTTGTGCTAATAAACTGCCTTTTATTATTCCTAAGACTCACACAGTAAATAAGTACATAGGCTTTAAGCTTTTGTGGGTTGTGTCAAGATAAAAAAAGTAAAACGTATATTTTGTTTTTCCTAAGTATTTTTGCAAACTAAGTTTTTTTTTTGTTTAATAAAAACATGTGTTTATGAAATATCAAATTAAAACTTATGTCATTAAAACTTTTAGTCGGCATCTTTAAATTCATATTTTCATAATTCTTGTTAATATGATAAATTTTATTTAAAATTAAGAAAAAAACTTTAAAAGTAGATCCAAGACAAATAAGACATAGCTCTGCAAAAGTTTTTTGAACTTAATAAATTTTTACTTATTTTTAATAGGCACTTTTTCTTACGTTTGAAAAGTTCTTGCCAGTAATTTTAATGAAAGTGACACAATCGTTTTAATTAATCATTACTAACAAACGGTTGACCTTTAAGCCGCTTTTTGGAAAAGAAAAAGTTCAAATTTGCACAGTACCAAGTCAGGTCTCTACGGAGGATGACTTCATAACACTGTAACTTAATTTTCTCCGCAGTTTTTCCTGTTCGAAGCCGGTCCATTATCGACGGAAAATTCAGATCTGCAGCTTCAAGGTTCGGTTTTTAGGGAATTATATCTCTTGGAAATATGTTAAGCAATAATTATTATTTTTATTTAAGAAAAACGGCATTTATTTGCTTTTTGAATAACCGTGATTGTTTGAGCAACATCTTTTTTTTCCATCTTCTTTAAATAGTCACATTTTACTTGCAATTTTACACAAAATTTAAAAATTGAAGGCATATTTGTTGCAATTAAGTTGTAAAGATATTTTCATCCACCATTTTCCAGCATTTCTTTACTTTATTTTATTCTCTGATCCTTAAGTGCGTTGTGGTTAGGAAATTGAGCTTACCTATACGTAAACACTCGTAAAGAATACAATAAACTATGGCTGCACCTAACTTAAAAAATATTCTTAATTTGACAATATGTCACATGTCTGTTTCCGTCCAATAATTTTTTTACAGCTATCACATTATTTTCAATAATCACTTTAATTGGCGTGCCTGAACTTTTATTTTCCTCAAGACTATATAATATTGCCTTTAAAATTAAATTAACCAACCTTCTGCGTTCCTTAAATAGGGATAAAAATCTTTCAACAATTTTTTCCAGCAGTCTATAACTTTGACAAACCATATAAAGTCAGCTACGATCCTAATATATGGACATAGGACAGATAATGGAGGGGTGTTGTGTACTTGAGGTAAGGCCTAGAGTGACCTATTTTCATTAGGCAAGCAAGCCACAGTATACCAGGCGGAAATCTATGCTACTCAAGCATATATTCAAGAAAATGTAATAAGGGAATATCACACCAAATCATATGCATTTTCTTAGATAGTCAGACTACCCTTAAACCCCACTTTAAAAATCACTGTAGAGTGCCTGAACGACTTTAATGAACGTGCCGCCAGAAGCAATGAAATAGAACTATTTTGGGATCCTGGACACACGGGAAATGAGGTAATGAGAAAGATGAACCAACAAGCCTCATCTAGAAATTTGGAAGCCCAAGCCAGTCCTTTGGTTATAAAACAAATGAAAACAACATGAATTGTCCCTAAAACGACATCTGGATCGTTGAAAGCTTCCCCTTGATCAAGACATGTGCGAAGTCAACACTAGGTGACCCTTTCAAGAAACTAACAGCTTTTTTTTTTGACACTCATTAAAACAAGTTGGGCTTTTGACAGGCAACTGTCATCTTAGGCAATACTTGCAAAAGCAGTCCCAAAACAAGCAGGCTTTGCTGAGGAAGAAGGATGCGAACTACTGGGCATACTGTCAACAGGAAGCAACTTCTGAAGATGCCAACCGCTCGTGTTGGCGAAACGTCAAGTCAATTGACAATCGACGCCGGTTTCCAACAGCCCAAAAAACATTGAACATTAGACAATGCGCGAAACCTTTCACACTATATATTTTTTAAAATTTGATTCTACGGGTCCTTTCCTATACCAATCTTTGTTAGTTTTTGAGGAAATTGTATGTTTTCTCCTACAACTGCATAATGTGCGATCGTTTGTACATCTTCAATTTCCGTTTTCTCAAAAAGTAACAAAGATAGGTATAGGATATAATACAGATTTTATATCGGGAATCACCTGAAGAATCCAAATTTTAAAAAATATACAAGGTGTTTTCTTAAAATTTTTGTAACATATTGGAAAAGTCAATTTTCGCAGCACTTCCGGTAAAGCCGGAAGTTGTTTTATTGTGACCTCCACAGATAGAATTCAGAAAGAATTGAATTTAAACATTATACATTTTTATAACATTTATTTTTTTTCCCATAAAACTGGATAATGTGGGGTAAAATTTGGACATCTTTAATAGCCATTTTTTCAAAAACTAGCAGAGATAGGTATGGAAAATAAAATTGATTTTATATCATAAATAATCTGTAGAATCCAAATTCTGAAAAATATACAAGGTGTTCCATTAAAAAAATCAAAGTTGATGTCGTTCCCGGTTAAACCGGAAGTGATAGGCACATGTTATAATATCCAAAATCGGCATCTTATGATATAATATGTAATTCTTAAATTTGAAAGCCATATGTTTTCATTCAAAAAAATAAAGGGCTGAGTAGTGATTTTGTTGTCACCCGTATAGATCCACGGAATAATTTATTATTACCCCAAAATTTAAAATATTTAATATTTTTTTAACAAGAAGTTGACAAAAAATACATGAAATGCGAAATTTTTTGTATTAAAGTCTGTCAAAAATCCAATTTTCAAATTTTTTTTTATAATAGTTTATTTTATGTATTTAAGCTTAAAGATTAAAACGCGGTCAAATGTTTTGGTTTCAGATAAGCAAATCAGCTGATTTTGTGGAGGAAGTGAGAGTCCAATTTTTTCGAGGCAGGTGTCTTTAGAGCGCTATAACTTTGAGTCTAATGAATATTTTTAGCTAAAAATTTATATGTTTACTCTTGAAACACTTATAAATAAATGATAAAACTCCAAAGTTCTATCTTTTCATTGGACCTCATAAAAAATTTCCAAAAAATGCATAAAAATCAAACCGCCAAACAAGAAAACCACCTTAAATTGTTTAAAAACAAAACTATGTAATAAAAGCTAAACAAACTCAT
Source organism: Listronotus oregonensis (assembly GCA_019359885.1). Classification (NCBI taxonomy): domain Eukaryota; kingdom Metazoa; phylum Arthropoda; class Insecta; order Coleoptera; family Curculionidae; genus Listronotus; species Listronotus oregonensis. The sequence goes on from JAHBCN010002476.1 coordinate 84,593, forward strand.
TATTAACCAGTGTGCCTTGTTAATATTTTAAGGTGTCCACAGAGTTTGTTTGTCCTTGCCCAGACCCTCTATTATTCCCAAGAGTTTTGTATTATTAAGGTAAAAAGCCATCGCAGTGCTCGCAAAACCCAAAACAAACAAGCAGTGTCATATTTACCATACATTGTTACTTTCGTTGTGAAATTGTAACACTTTTTTCCTTTGGGATTTAAAAGATATTCCTAAATTATTAGGTTACCTGATTTTTAGAAAAAATTAACTTATAAAATAGAATAGTTTGTTTTTTGTATTATCTAAAAATTTTGAAAATAATATTATAAGTTTTTTCATCACATATACATTAAGAAAAAATATTTAGGTTTTAAAAATATCGGATACTATTTTAATGACTGCATATAAAAGATGTTTTTTGTACACATTTGAGGGCGTAAAATTGCACCTTTACGCCCCGGGGCAAAAAAGTAACTTCTAAAACAACAATAAAAATTAAATAAGGCCTCAATTTTTTTGTAAAGCAACAATTTATTTATTTAACGTTATGTTAAAGGTACACTGATTACAATTTAAAACATTAAAAACCTCCTACCAATTCTTTCTGATGTATAATATCAATCTCTCTGATGGTAACATGGGTGCCGGCTATTTAAATTTTATTTTGCAAGGAATCTTCAATTTAACCCTTGACCACACAAAATATTAAGATGGAGACGTAGTTTTTATTTCATCATAAAGATTGAACCTTGCCATTATATGATGTGAAACACGGCACTGTATCAAAATAACGCGTTTCAAAATGGCGCGTACCTAATGGCGCGTACTAAATAGCGCATGTACAAATTAGCGCGTTTCGAAATACCGCATGTACAAAATAGCGCGTTACAAAACAGCGCGTTTCATAAGAGCGCATGTACAATTTTAGCGCGTTTATGGAATAGCGCATAGTCGAAATGAAGCAAAAACGCGCTCTAATCAGCAAATGTAAAAGAGGGTTTCATTAAATATGGCTTTTGGGGTTATTTTATAAAATTTTATGATTTAAAGTAAATTATTTAAGTAATAAATCTTTCAGTGTTGGGGTTGTAAGCAATTTTTTATGAGGTTCCGTAGGAGACTAAAAATGTATGAATTACTATACTTGTATAAAATATCTCTAAGGTAAAATTTTACCTGTGGTCAAACCAGGTAGTCATTGTCAAAATTTATTAAATTTTGAATGACAAATTGATGATCAGTTGTCAGTTAAGTCTCTTACTCTGCAGCAATAATATGGAAACTTCGGAGACAAAGTCCCAAATGGGAAAAAAGTATTTTGTTTTACGATGGATACCGTTATAGGCTAGACCGCGTTACAACAATATCCAGTCTTTGGCGATGTACGGAAACCCTTGTGCAAAGGTCGCCTGAGGTGCGTAAGTGATGATAAAACTTTTTCGAACTCCACACAATCATGGTCCTTTGCCAGTGCAGCAGGAAGGAACAAAGTAAGAGGTAAATGAAAACTATGGCCCGATCCAACGTTGAAGTTAAAGCTAGAGCCATATTTTTAAGCAAGCACTTCAAATTTATCGGAAGAGACGGCCGTTTCTGTACCATCCTACGATGCAAGCAGAGTATTGATACATCGAGAGAAAAAATCAGCATTTAATAAGTCTGCACTGATTGATCTATCAAAACCAATTGAAGATATTAAAACGCTCAATCATAAAATTTTTATTTTATACGATTCCAAAGCAATCACAGACGAGGGTCGTTTCATCATTTTTGGTACAAAAAATAACATATCCTTGTTAATGGAATTTAAAAACTTTGGGGCCGATGGCACATTTGATGTGGTTCCATTTTCATTTACCCAGTTATTCACAAAACATGCAATAATCGAAAAAAGCGATTCCACTGATCTTTGCATTATTACAAAACAAAACAACAAAAATCTATAAAGTGTGTTGAGAAAGATAATAGAAATTGAGCCGACATTGGAACCAGATACAATACTCATAGATTTTGAGGTAGCTGAAATCGCTTTTTCTAATATATTTCCTAAAGCACAAATTACAGGATGTTTTTTCCACCTTTCTCAGAGTTTATGGAGGAGAATTCAATATTTGGGATTAACTCAAATATATAAAAATTCAGAAGATTTCAGACTTAAATGTAAAATGCTACTAGCTTTGTCTTTCGTTCCAGAAAATGATGTCCAGTTTGCCATGGAAATAATCTCTGAAGAATTTCCACAAGACATGAAGTCATTATTGCAATATTGGGAAAATAATAACGTTGGTAATCGAATTTTTAAAAAGGAGCCCAAATTCAAAATTGATATGTGGAATCAATTGAAGCGACTATCCAGTGATGTACCACGAACCAATAACTCCTTAGAGGCTTGGCATAAAAGCCTTCAAAATACACTGAATTGCCACCATCCATCAATTTCTACGTTGATTGAATAACTTAAAAAGGAACAAAGTCAAAGCGGTTTATTTATTAATCGTTATCGTTGCGGAATTAGAAAAAAACATATGACAAACAATACATATATGATTCTAACTAATAGACTGAAGAATTTGGTTAGCGATTATTCATTTAGAAATATTCAGCCGTTTCTCGCAGCAGTTGCACATAATTTATCGATGTGAAATTTGTTAATTTGTGTTCGTTTAACTTGTTGTAATTTTTGTTTATGAATTTCAAAAATGTAGCAAAGTGAGTTTGTCGTGGTGTATAATACATGTTTTAGTAAATTCCATATTACATTATTTTTACTAAGAATTTAAATCCTGAAAAGAACTTGTTTAGATAAATATCAAATAATTAAACTTAATATGGTTAAATTAACTCGATTTTTACTGATGCGCTATTTCTGTAAAAGCGCTATTTTGTGCACGCGCTTTATGAAATGCGCTGTTTTGTAATGGGCTATTTTGTACATGCGCTATTTTGTAACGCGCTAATTTGTACACGCGCTATTTAGTACGCGCTATTTTGTAACACGCTATTTTGAAACGCGCTATTTTGATACAATGCCGAATTCAACATCTTTTGCCTGCGCCATTTTTTCCTTTTTTCTAATTTCCAACTAGCAGTTGGAAAAGTATAAAATTTGCAGTTACTATTTCTGTCAGTATTATTACATTTAACTACACAACAACTTTTATGCACGATTTTCAATATTTTTATCTAATTCTATACATTTAAATCAAGCATGATTTACAACTAAAAATTTGACCACAGTGAGCGCTGCAATCGATTCAGCTGTCACCACTATACACTCCGCTCTTTGCCAATTTGCTTATATGACAATCTCAATTATAATCTGTTTTTGCTTAACCTAAAAAAACAGGATATTACCTATCTAAAGGGTGTGTATAATGTTTTTTTTTGCTTTTGTGGGTTAAGCCTTCCCTCCCTGTTAGACAAATCACGAGCCGCCACTGGCATGGAGGGTGGTTTATAAAATAACCTAATTGTTAACATGTAATATACTTAAAGAAAGTCATTTTTCGCTTTAGCACGTTCTTTGCAAATGGGCCGGGCCGTTTCGACAAGACCCTTTTTTATTATTCCAAGATCCGTTTTTACCCTTTTTTATTAAAGTAAAATGGGCACGTATGCATCGTTACCGTAAAAAATTTCTTAAAAAATTTTTAAAAAGGGGTCCTTTATCAAGGTATTTGAACTCTTATATAGTATAGACCTTTTTTTTTTTAAAACCTGTTTTTAACTACACCAGTGAGCCAGAAATTAAGTAAATCCCAGTTTTTAAACTTTTTTTTTGATGTCCACACTGCTTTATCAGGAGGTTAATTTTCCGGTAAACTAAAAATGTCCAAAACAAAAAAAATTTCCCTTTTTTTTAAAAAAATTTTAGAAAAAAATCAAATCTAGAAATGATTTTGGAAGAACATAAATCAGGGGAAACCTTTTGCATTTTTTAGAAACAAAATTTAAATACAAAGTTTCGAAAGGAGTATTGGATCCTACAAAGGGGTTGTTTTTTACCCCATTAGGATTAAAATTTTTAAAAACTTTTTTCCAATTTTTTTAAATTAATATGGTTTTCGGGCCCCTGGTTGAATATAATATTAAAAAATACTTTAAAAGCCCAGAAGGGCCGAATAAACCCTTTTTATACCCCCTTTAAAATTAGATTCGTTAAGTTTTTTCCCATTTTAATGGTACATATAAATTTTTTGGGCCACTGAATTAGAATAAGATATTAGAAATTACGTTTTTGGGCTTTAAAAGGGCTAAATTTACAATTTTTTGGCCACTGAATTTTAAAATTTTAAAACCAGGAATAATAAAAGAGGGGTTAATTTTGGTTAGTATTGGTTAGTTTACCCCTATTTTATTTTTTTAACCCCAAAGACATTATTTTTTCTAAAATTACCGTTTTTTTTTAATTTGAAGGGATGATGTAGGTTAATTGGATCGTTAAATTAAATTTAAGTAAAAACAACAAACGCTTTTTTACCTCCATCAGTGAAGTGCTCGCGATAAAAACCATTTTTTTCCGGAGGGGCTGAAGGCGTGTATCAACAGCTTTTGCCATCGGGGATCAAGGAGAAACTCAAAAACGATGGAGTCCTTCTTCTGGGGCTAAGCGCTGTGAACAAAATCCTATACCTGTTCCTTTTGGGGCCCCCCGGGGTTTTTCCCTAATGGGGGAAAAAGATGGTTGCCCCTCAGCGGGGAGGGGCAGTACTGACAGAAAACGGTTATGCGTGATAACGGCGCTCTGGTCGGCCCGCCATTGTTTGTGCCCGGCATCGATAATTTTTTTTTGTCAAGATTTATTTTTTTTTAAAAAGTTGGAATTTCTGGGGTTACAAAACCCGACTACCCAAAGTTCCATTACAAAGCCGGGGAAAAGCTCACGTTGATAACAACGTGTGTCGGGAAAGGGGGAGACCTGGCTGAACGTTCACCGACGGGGGCCAAGAAAAGTGAAACAAAGCAAGCAAGTAAAAAAAAAAATACGAGGGTTGGATTAATTCCCTGTAATATACGAATTTTAAAAAATTTTTAAAAAAACCCTTTTTTTTTTATTTCTTAATTTCTTATCAAAAACCTAAATGTATGTTTTAAGTGTAGGGGGAAAAAAAAAGGGAAAATTGAGCCCGTCTAAGCCCTCAAATGTAATTTCTAATATCATATTCGAATTAAGTTCCCCAAAAACCTATATGTACCTTTAAAAAATAAGGTTTTTTTTTAGCGAAATATATGTTTTAGGGGATGGGGGTAAAAAGGGCAATTTACCCCTTTTAAAGCCCAAAAAAGTAATTTCTGATATTATATTTAAATTCAGTAAAAAAATTTTATGTACCATTAAAAATGGGTTTTTTTTAGGGAAATGTATGTTTTGGGTTAGGGGAAAAAGGTGCCCCTAGCCGTTTAACCCCACAAATGTAATTTCTTAAATTTTTTTTTGAATTCAGTGGCCATCGAAAAGGGGTTTTTTTTGCGAAATGTATGTTTTAGGGTGGGGGGGAAAAAAGGCCCAAGTTAGCACTTAATGCTTTAAATGTAATTTCTAATATATATTTAAATTCGTGCCCAAAAAACCTATATTAACCATTAAAAATGAAAAAAAAACTTTTTTTTTAAATTTTATGTTGGAGGGAAAAAGGGGTGAAAAAATGGGGAAAAAAAGCCCCCCTCTTGGCCCCAATATCCCTTTCCGACATTTTGAGTTATTCTGTTCAAAAAAATAAAGGTTTTACCTCGATTCATGTTCCAAATCATTTAACGGTGAATTAGAGATTTACCCGGACTTTTAAATTTTACACGGGAAAAAAGGCGTAGAAACGACCTATTTTCTCTACCTGTACATAATCAACATGCGACAATTTTTTTTAAATTTAAACAAAAAATCAAAACTTGTCAGACGGCATAAAACTGTGTTTTTTATACAAAAATTTTCTTCTTTTCTCGTAAAATAGTCTTGTCCAATATTATTCGTAAAAAAAATTTAGGCAAAAAATTTTTTTTGTTTTTTTTAAATTTATTTTTTGGCAATTTCGTTTAGACATTTTTACAAAACCACCGCAACCGACGGTCGTGATTGTGTTGTAAATTTATTCACGAAATTGCCAAGCAATAAACTTTCATACAATCAAAAACATTTTTCCGGGATAAAGACAAAGGTCCCTTTTTTATCAAGT
>JAHBCN010002477.1:0-90446 GCA_019359885.1 Listronotus oregonensis
AGAGGGCGTCGAACACCCCCAAAAAAGTACTTTTTTATTTTTCCCGGAAATTCATTAACCAATAGATGGCGCTGTAGCTTCATCAGCTGATTCACAAAGAAGGAAAACTTTAAAAAATTTTTTTTTTTAAAACCAGTTTATGGAACAAGTGCGTGTTTGCTAGTTTTTTTTTTTGTTTAATTGGTTTTATAGCATTTATCTATTATTTCGTTTCTTTAGCCTTTTTTTTACATTTTTTTTTTAAAATGCCTAAGATAGTGGTATCTTTAGCAGATATTTTAGAATATGTGGGTACTAGATCGCGGCCGCTCATCGAAGGCGAAGCTGTTTATAAAGCAATCATATAGTTTCATGTTTGTTGGAAAGTGTTCTTCCAGAAAAGTATTATCCTTTTGTGTTCAGACGTCTGCTATAAAAAGTCCCCCTCATGTTGACATTAAATTTAGATGATAAAGATGTAAAAAAGTGGCAATGCCTTGCAGCTGAAAGGGGCTGGCTTATCGGGGTACTGTAAACATGTTATTGAAACTTTAATTTATAGGGGGTTTTTTCCAATTTTTAAAACATTTTGCCAAACAGTTTTAACTTATTGTCCTTTGGGAAGAAAAAATTGAAACACCTTCACCCGCGTAATTTCGGCACTGGGGCACTGAACTAGCGTTTCGTCTTGCTCGACATTATTAAAACAATTAAAAAAAAAAAAATGGGAAAAAGCAACCCCCCAAAAAAAAAAGGGGTAAAATTTTTTAAAAAAAATATCGATTAAAAACAACGTGATTTAATGGTTTTTCCCCAATGTTTTCCTTCAATGAGTAACTGCGTTATACAATCATAATGGCGTAAGTATCGTGAATTTCGCGAATTATTTTGTGGAGTCATCTAACGATAACGAACAAGGTCATTTTTGACTTGTCTTACATTAAAAAAAAGTATATTAAAAACAAGGTTTAAAAACGACTCTTTGCACACGGGCGGACAAATTGATGGACCGGGGGAAATCAAGCCCCCAAACCCCAGTGTGCAAAGAGGTTTTTTAACGATTTTTTTTCGATACTTTTTTTACGACTGCAAAAAAAAAAAAAAATTTTTTTTTAAATTTTTTTTTTAAAAAAAAAACCCCCAAACAAAAATAATGAAAACAAAACACAGACTATAATTTAGCAAACAGGAAACTTCATAACTATTTTAAAATATTAATTGTAATGTTTACTTCTGCAGGAATCGTCGCATTGTTGATCGACTTTTTAACTTTAAAACAACATTTTCTGGCACCTTTTTTAAAAGTTCTCTGTCGTCGGCATATTGCATTTTTCTTGCGGCACTTCATTACTAAATTTGGGGGGGTTTGGCTGTGCCGCAACAGACGACCGGGGAAAAAACCCTTTTTGAAACATCCATTTTTTCTAAGCGAGTCATCTATATAACTTTCGGCGACTGAGCTGGATTTCCATCCACCATGGCGCTTCAGACCCAAAAAAAATCTGATCCAGAATTCACCAATTTTGGGGGTTTTTGGACCGCCTAAAGCAATGCCCGGTATAGGTTTCAGTTTAACATCAAAAATTTGGCGATGTTTTTTGCCATACCGCCAATTTTTTAATTCCAATGTTTTGGCGAGTGCATTTTCCATTTTGATAATTAAAAAAAAAACGATCTTTTTGGGGGGGTTTGGGGTCAAAGGGCAGAATACTTTTTTAAGATGGTGTGGGGCTTCCTGACACTGTAAATGATCTCGGCATTTTTTTTTTTTGGTATTCTCTAGTTTAATTAACATTGCGCTGCCAAAATCCGTCATATTTTTTTTTAAAGGAAGCACAATTCTTCTCTTCGGCATCCCCAAAACCCGACTGCCACCACTGCCTGAAAAAAAAAAAATACCGATAAGTCTTTAGTTTTATTCATTTTAAGTGTACTTTATGAAACTACACTATTTAAAAACAAAATTTGGGAAACCCCCCGCCCCACTAAACCTTCTCACTATAAAAAATAAAACCCCTAAAATAAATAAAAAAAACTTGATGCCACCTTGATTAGCAAATATTTCTCGTCTGAAGCGTTCTTTAGGGAAAAGGGGGGAAAAACATTCTCGCTAAGAATTTTGGACTTCTTTGGCACATAGTTTTTTATTTTTCTTTTTTTTGGGCCTGCAACTTCTGGTATTTCCCAATATCCGTTTTTGGTTTGCCCTCGGGGGGTTTTTTTTTTGCTGGAAAAAAGGGGGTCCATAATGTTGAAGACTTGTATTTGTTCGACAGCTCTTCAAAGTAAACCCCAAAAAAACATTTTCGGAAAACGTTTGTACGTTATTTGCTTGTCTCCACTTCATAAATCGATGTAACTCGGCTTCATATCGATCTCTTGACTTTGTTGGAAGTAGGTTTGACGAGATTAAACTCGCTTTTTTAGAATTTCTTCAGAATCGGACATTTTTTTGCGAAATCAAAAATTTTTTTTTCTAAATTGGTATCTAATCAACAAAACAAGAAAACTATGACGGTTGCTATGGAATAAAACCTACTTTGAGTTTTCTATATTTTTTACATAACAATAAAAAACCATAATAAATCATATTGAAAGACGAACCGTGTGAAAAAAAAAAATTTTTCCTTGCACACATTTGGCAAAATAAAATTTTTTAAAAACTTGTTTAGCGTGTGCAAAACCCCTTTTTTTAAAAACAGTCGTAAAAAAAAATAATAAAATTACCATCTTGTATATTTTTTCCGTAAAATCCCAAAGTCACTGAAAAAGTGACTTATGTTTGACAATGGGGTTTTTTTAAAAGCACCTTATTTTTTTTAAAAAATTTTGGGAAATTTATTTAAGTAACAACCAAACTAATTAATTTTATATATCTATATAAATATTTTCTATTTAAAATAGAATTTAGAAAAAATAAAAATATAAAAAATGTATTGGTGACCGCCAGTAAACAGCGTGTGCCTTTGGATGACGAAATGAGGGGGATAAAATGGGTTAAAATCTAAAAAAGCACGTTTATAGTCAGGCTTTATACAAGCCTTCGTGGGCTGTCGTAAATATAAAAAAATCCCCTGTCAAAGTCTAGCTTTTTTTTCTACTTTAAAAATTTTCTAAAAGTAAAATATATCAATAAATCATTAAGTTGTTTATTGGTTTGTTTAAAAAAACCCCTTTTTTTTAAAAAAAAGTTTTATTAAAAAAAAATTGAAATTTTTTTTTTGTAACAACAAATTAATTGTTTTTTTAAAAAAAATTTTTTTTTAAAATAAATTAAAAAAACAATAAACACCCGAAATGGATGGTTGACCCCAAATGAATTTTGGGGTCGTTGGGGGCGAAATGAGGGGGGAAAATTTTGGGGGAAACATCTAATAACTCAGCACGTTATCTAGTACAAGCCTTCGTGGGCTGTCGTAAACATAAAAAAAAATCCACAAGCTTCAAAGTTAGCGTTTATTACTACTTTAAATATATATTTGTAAAATAAAATATATCAATAAATCATTAAGTTGTAACAAAATTAAATTCTCAATTATTTTTATTAAAATATATAAAAAGTAAAGTACTTCTTCTATTTTTGCTCATCCGATTCGTCTAAAAATTCGTAACCTTTATTACAACGTGACATTGGATTTGGCTCTGGAAAATCGTATTGTTCTTATATCTGAACCGAGTTGTGATTTAAAAAAATTGACGTAGCGACTATAATGTCAATGAACTACCTTCATTTTTAATGCAGTGGCTTCATAGGTGTTGTATTTCCTTTTTTCTTAGAAAATCATTTGCCGTCTAAATAACGATATAAATTTTTTTTTTTTTTGACATGACCATATAATAATACTATCTTAGCTTATCAATTCCCCTATTTTATTTTAGAAAAGTTAAAAAAATTAGGAATCATAAAGTTCGTCATTAAAATTTAAATAAAAAAAAAAAGAAATGTGGAACAAAAGACCAGACCGGTACGTCCTATCCAATGGGTTTTTTTAATTTTTAGCGATAGATTATTTAAAAAAGATTTAAGGTTAAAAAAAAAATAATTCGTTTAATCTATAAATAAGCATGAAATTTACAAAAAATGCGGGGTATGTTAAAAATTACCGGACCGAAATCATTAGCTTAATTATAATTTTGGGGCATTATGACAAATAAATTTATTCTTTTCTTTTCCCCTACCTTTATTTCTTATTAATATTTTAAGAAGTTCAAATACTATATCCTTTCCTTCATTTTTTAAAATGGAACAGGATATAGAATTTTTATTATAAAAGTAAATACTCAAAGCCGTAGCCAGGAAAAATTTTGGGGGGTTCCTTTTGTGTCAGGGGTATGGATTCTCAAATTGGGGGGTTTTTTTGGGGGTACTGGTATAATAATAGATAAAAATCTAGCATTTCTAAAATTATTCATATAGTAGGTTCTTTTTAATTTTTTTTTCTTTGTAAAAATTTTTCGGGGGGTTCTACCCCCCCCTTTCACTGGTTCTTGAAAAACTAATAAAAAAGTGCATTTGACACAAATTTTTTTTTCTGTTTAATAACATCAACGAATTTTTTTAAAAAAGAAAAAAAAAAAAAACCAAAAAAAGTTATTAGTAAGAAATTTGAAAATCTATACCATAATTGAAAACCCTAATTTTTTTTGATATCAAGTATATTCATCAATTATTATTTTTTTTCCCCCACCAAATTAAAAAATTAATTTTTGCTTTTGGAAAATTGTAAAACAATCAATATTTACCAAAATTGTCATTTTGCTTATTTTTTTTTTGAATTTGTTGATTAATAACCCTTTAGCTAGTTATAGTCTGTTCCCCACTTTTGGCTCAGTTCTCAAAATCAAAATATGGAATTTTATTTTTTTAAGCGACTAGGAAATTTGGAAAAACCCCAATTATAAAAAAGCGTCAATCTACACAATTTACAGGAAACGTGGGAGTTAAATAACTAAAACAAGTAAAATTTTCGAAAAAATATTAAACACGTTCTAGCACACACTCTTACTGGCTTATCAGGTACTGATACAGAATCTAATAAAACAATAATCTTAAGTATGACAATCTGATGATTGTTTCATTATCCAAACAAAAAAAATATATCTGGAAAAATAGTAAAATTTTATTATTATAATGATAAAAAAAACTATAGCATGTTTATAGTCTCATCCCAATACAAAATCCTTTAAATTCGCTTTAAGTGCAAATAATTATTTTTTTAAAAAATTTTTTTTTTTTTAAAACTTGGGCGGGCCCCGAATGAAAATTTTGTATGGTGGGGAAAGTGGTAAAACAAATGGACTTCATTATAAAATATGGAGGGGAATCTAATTCCCCAAACGAAGCGTGTAAATATCTATAAAGGAAAATCCCCTTTCAGTTCGTTGTGGACAAGGATAGGATGCTTTTCAATAAGAAGGGATTATTAATAAAATGAATGGATCTTTTTTTTAAAGAAAGCAAGAATGTTTAGAGTTGAGGACTTCAATTTTCCAGACATTTATAGAAAGGGCTGATTTAAGATCATACAATACAAATTAGGGGGAAAAAAACCTCCTTAAAAGAAAATTTCCGAGCCTTTTAAGATGAAATGGCTACAAATATAATGTGTTGTTAGCCAATTAAGTTTATTCTCAAAAAAACGCCCAATATTTTTTTTGTTCTGTCAAATTTAGCCACTCGTAAGCAAATAATGAGAGCTGTTATTGGCAAGTTAGCTCAAAAATAGGGGATCCCTTTCTTTAAATTTTAAGCTGAAAATTTACATAAATGTTAGAGATACCATTATAAAAAAACTTGAGATCCATGTAAAGGGGCGTGTTGTCAAACTTTCCTCCTTATCCAGGATAGCACACATTATTTCCTTGAAAGGCATATTGGTCTACAAGTTGTTATCTTTTTTTGATCTTACCCGCGTTATAAAGATGTGTTTTCCAAAAATTTTAGGGTTTTCACGAACAAAACAGACTTTTGGTCTCAAAAATTTTTTTTCCCTCCTTCCCTTTTCTCAGGTTTGGGGAAATTTCTGGGAAAATACTCTCTGATTAGTATCCAGGTTGTTGGTATATGCCCACAGCAGGCCTTTTTAAAATAGCACAGTCTATGTAGTTAAACTCTGGTAATTTTCAAAATTTCTTAAAAAGCCATCCATCCTTCCCCTTTATATGACTATTATAAGTTTATGGACCATTTAATTTTTTCTACGCTTATCCCGATTTTGCTCCTGCCAGTCCCCCCCCGGGGGGAAATTTCGGTTTTCCCCGGTCTTAACTTTTCATCTTCCACTGACATGTTGGTTATTTTGTCGAAAAGTATCCCTGAGGGTTTTTTCCGATCTTTGGCCCTGTGGGTTTCTTTAAAGTAAATATTTGTGATTGAGGTTTTTTTGAAAGAACCTTATGATCTAGCTGCCTTAAGTTTTTTTTTTCCCTTACAATGCCTTCTCCATGAATCTTTCTTAGCTTTCTTCAATGCTGTGGATTCGGGGCCTTTTTGAGATTCCCACCCCATTTTCCTGTTATTCTGCCCCCCAAACTTTTTCAGTTTGGTGAGTTCCTCGTTCCCCCAGGGCACATTTCTATATTTCTTATCACCAGGGGGTTTCATTGAACGCAGAAATAAGGGCCCCCCGTATTTGTGTATTTTTTTTTTTTGTTTCCCCCTTTTAAACAAAAGTCGGTTTGCCTTAATAGCTTTGGTTTTTTAAGGGGGGTTCCGATATTTTTTTTATTATCGTATTTGCTGTGAAAACAATTTTTTTAAAAAAAAAATAATATTTACTCAAAATTCGTTAATTATGCAATTTTACTCAAGAAATTTAATAAAACAAATAAATGAAAAGTTTCCCTTTAAGTTCAAAAAATTTTCCCTTTTTTTAAAAATTTCCATCTGAATAAACATTTATGTCAAATTAATTTTTGTGAACCTTGCTTTTTTTCCTTCGTCTTTTTGACCTACTACTACCACCTACTTTACTTAAAATTAATGTAGTTGTTATTTTTTAAAATTGGGTTTTTAAAACCAAAATAAGCAAAAAAAAAAACCTTGAAATAAAGCTAAATTATTACAATATCGTCTTCCATAGAAAGGGACTTTTTTTATAGGCACTCAAACCCAAAAAAGGAAAAACCTTTTTTAGGAAAAAAAAGGATTTTTTTTTAAATTTTTTTTTTGAAAGCTTGTGATAAATCAATTTAAAACTTGCTAAATAACCTTTCTGTCAATAAAATTCAAAAACAAAAAATTAACTAAATTTTTTTTTGGGGGTAAATCCGTATAATCGTAATCAGAATTTACAAAAAATTCCTGATAAGTCCAAATTTACCTCAACGTAAAGTCTTCGATTTTTAAAAAAAAATCTCCGATTTCCTGGTGCTCAATTAATCGCCATAATGTACCCTGTACTTGCACAAAAAAAGGGAAAAAGGGAGATTTCCCAGATCTCAATTTTATCCCGCCAGTGTCGTATGGGTAAAATTGTTAGAAAAACAGCAAAAAAAAAAATTTGCGGAAAGTTTAGGGATTTTTTGGGTTTAAAATTAACAAGAGTATCCCCGGGGGGGAAAATCTGCTTAAAGCACCGGGGAAAATTGCATTACATAATTTCCCTTTTTTTAAAATTTTTTTTTTATTTTTTTAAAATAGGCATTCTTTAAAAAATATAAAAATTTGTAAAATTAAAAATTTCTTTAAACTTTATTGCTCACTATCCCAATTTTAGCCTTTAGGTTTATGTTCTAATTGTTTTTAACATAATTAAACTAAAATTGTAAACTGTAAATAAATTAGAAATTGAAAGCCCAATTTTTAATTTTGCTTTTAAACCAAATCTTTTAAAGGGGTTTCTTTAAAAATTAAAAGTATTATTTTTTTTTTTAAGGTTTTAGGTCTAAGATATTCTCCAAGGGTTGTTTATAGAAAAGATCTTTTCAATTTTTTTGGGTTTTTTTTTTTTAAAACTGTGACCTTGGTGGATACGTAATAGCAATAATAACAAAAAATAAAAACAATGTTACCTAAATTTTTTAAAAAAGTTTTTTTGGCATTTGGGTTTTTAAAATTTTACTAAAATGTTTATTTTTTCTAGCAGTACGAGCGACTAAGAAATTGTGGGGTCATGAAGGGGAAAAAAAATTTTGAAAAAAATGATTGCCATAATTTTTTTTCTCATCCACGAAACTCCATTCGTTGAATTTGGTCTTCTAGAAATATTTCTTAATTTTTTGAAAAATTAAAAAATTTTTTTTAAAAACGCCTTACGGTACTTTTTTGGGACGCCAACTTCTTCAACTATTTTGGTATAGAGCAATGTTTGTTTGCTTCGACAAAGGCACAAATTTTTAAACTCTTCCGAGATAAAACAATTAATAGGATAATCTTTCGGGTTTTGCTCTTCATCCAGTAACATATTTTACAATTATAAATGCAACTCGACTTTTCAAACTTTTTAAAATTTTAAAAATTTTTTTTTAAAAGGCACTGGTTGATCATATAACTTAAAAAAGTTATTTAGCACTTTGATCATTTGTGCCACCTAATAATGTTACCCTTTTGCTTGCTAGAATGCATTTTCTTAATAAATCATTTTACCAAATGAAAAAGGGTTTTAAATTAAAAAACAAAATACACAGCAGAGTAGGGAAAAGCCAGGCGAGAGACGGCTGTAAAACAACGGGCCCCTTCTTACCCGCCAAAAAACCCAAAAAAAATGGAAAGTTGCCCACCCCAAAACCCAAAATAATTTAAAAACATGGAATAATATCGACACCAAGAAATAAAGAAATGGGGTAGGAAGGCAAAATGTTTTCTTTTTTTATTTTTTTCTTAATAATCTTAATATGGGCCTTTCCAAATCTGTCAATTCTTGTTTTTTTTCTACATCCAATAATAATATACCACTTTTTTTTTCTTAATTTCATAAAAAAAAGTTTAATAATTTCTTTAATTTTAGATTTAATTTCCGGTGATATGATCTTCATATGGGGGCCAAAGGAAATAAAAAGATGTTAAAGAATAAAAGAACCGATGGATAAGTTTGTATAAAAAAAAGGGTCGCTATAGAAACGTGGGAAGAATAATTTGGAAGATTATACGATGCCGAAAAACCCAAATAAATTTCAAAAATTTTAAAATATGGGGGCCGGGCTCAAAAGGCACACAGCTCTTTTAATAAAGTACTCACAACAGACATACCAAATGACTGACCCGAGCACAACAGTCCCCATCTTCAAAAAAGGGAAAAAAAACATTCCAAAATTACAGACAAATAATATTAAACACAACAATGGCGCAGAACTGTTAAGAATAAATAGAGAAACACATAACAAACAGGAAAGAACAAAAAATTTAAAAAGAGTAGAACGACAACTGACGCCATAGGTATTCATTCCAAAAAAAAAAAAAAAATCCATGAATATAACACAACTAAAGCATTTAAAGTCAACTAGGGGGTCATCAAAAAGGAAAAACACCACCAACAGTTAAGGTTATCTCTAATCTAATGGGAAACTCAATTAAAATTTAAAAAACAGGAAAACATATTACAAAGGCATGAACACCAGAACAGAAAAGGAAAGCGTTAGTCCCCCATTTAATTTTCTTAACAAAATCATAAAAAAGTGGTCCTAAACATGGGATAAGGATGAATAAAAACATTGAGCATGGTGACATGGTGAGCTATGCCGATGATGCCCAATATTCAAACCAAATCCCCGGGGCATTTTAAGTTCTCCAAACATAACAACAACGGCATATCCATGAAAAAAAAAAAACTGCGATGCTAAAGAACCAGTCAGTTAAGCTCTTGGAAATAACCCAAGGCAGGTTTGAAATTTAAATACCCCCATGGCGTCCAGGGCCACGATCAAAAATGTCAAAGGCCAAATTAACAAAGCAGCAGGAATATCAGGCTGCCTAAGAGAAATTGTATGTGCCAACCAATACATGCGAATGGGCAGAAATGAGGGTGCTAAGAACCATAGCTGGCAAAACCAGAAGAGATCGTGTAAGAAATACGAACATAAGAGAACAATGCGGCGTACAGGACATAGTAAAATGGGAAAGACAAAAAAGAAGAGAATGGTATAACCATGTCAAAAGGATGGCCGACGATAGACTACCCTGCATAGCACTAGAGGAGAACGCCCACCGGGAAGATCACCAAAAAGATGGAGAAACGGCTGGCAGTCCACATCACAGGAAATGTTACGACGGCAAGCCCGGAATTAACAGATACCTACTCAAACGAGTAGGAGAAAAAGGGGTAGATTAAAAAAAATTCCAAATGATTTGTTTATGAAAATGGGAATGTAGAATAAAAAAAAGAAATTAACATTATCCAGGGAGTATGGAAATTTTTTTTTAACCATAATTTTTTAGGAAATCCATTTGTAATACTAATTCGTGATAGTTGTTTACTTACTATATTTGATAAAAAATATTTTTTTTCCGATTGGCAAATAGGTGAAGGTCGTACCTAGTCGATCTTAGTCTATCACGTATGTTTTCGGGTTGTGGATTTCTGTGTGATAACATTACTTAAATATGGGCGTTATTGAAAACTTCATGTCGGAGACCTCTACACAGTACAACTCTTTGGAGAAATCACGGTTTGCCTGAAGCAATTTAATGGCGCCTGTCTTTATGCAGAAGAGATGGGACAGTAGAACCTCCTCCTCTACGATGGTATCTTCTGTTTTCTGATATGTAATAAAAATATTTTAATGCCCCTTAATAATGCACTAATTGCTAACGTCTATAGAGTGTCGGTAGTTTTTATAAGAAATTACTTTTTGTGGTATTAACCGTCATCAATTTATTGCTCCCTGCCAACTTTCAATAAAACGGTATGTTTAAATGTGTTGTATTTACCCATAATATCCTGTAATTATTTCGGTTAATGCATTTTTTAAAGAAACCTTTTTAAGAATAATTCCTCTTAAGTTAATTAAAGTGTTATGCCTGCCTGATATTTTAAGGTTTTATTTTAAACTTAATTAGAACCTAAATATACATTTCAAAACTTTTATTTACAAGTTTCTTTAATAGATAGATTTAATTTTGTTTAATATGGTAAATTTAAAAATGCTTACTAAATAATAATTCAGGAAATTGATCAAACCATTTTATGTGTAGATAAAAAATATTATTTGTCACAATAAAAATGATGTGCAGCAAGGTGTAAAGAATTTGGGATATAAAATTATTGTATTAAACACGACATTGTTGTTAAAATAATATTACCATGAGTGCGGCTGCCGGTACAATTATTGGTTTATCATTGCTGACTGCGGGGGCCGTAATAGCATATTATAGTAAGTATTTACGGAAAATATATATGTTACCAAATATCGGTTTTGTTTAATGAAATGTGGTTCAGAAATGTTTAGTGTGTATTTTAATGTACGCACCTTTCTTTTTAATCGCTGTGTTGTTTTTGTTTAGTGGGATGCTGATTTTCATCTAAAATAAAATCATGACTGGTATCTTGTACACGGTAAGGAAAACATAGAAGATAAAAAAAAGTGAAATTTAACTTTTTTGACGTTTAGTTTTTCTGATTTTATCTTTAATGGTAGATATACACTTAAAACAATTATTTGTAGCATTAATTAAAGCGGTACAGGATATCGCTATTTACTTTCAAATTTACTAATACATCTACAAGCATTAATCATCAACATTTTTAATAATTTTACTGTTACTCCTTTTTTTTTTCTTAAAATATCTGTGTATTTATTACGCGTAAAAATAATTAAACAATTTGTTATAGTAAAAAAAATAATATGGAGACAAGCTGGTGTATAAAATTTATTTATTACTTACTTTATAATAAATTTGATAGTTAATCAACCCATAAAAAAGACTAAAAAAAATTTTTTGGCGGCGTTCCTAATATGTATTTACCAATAAAGGTAAAATATATAAAGGAGCACCAAAATCCTCTTATTAACTTATACACTAATTTAACCTATTTTCATTTAAAATTTTTAATAGCTGTGTTAAAAAAATACAATTATACAAAATTGTCTGTCCATATTTTTTCTTTCTTTAAATTTTAGGAACTTTACAAATGTGTTTAGGTTTATAAAATTGTGGGATGATAGAATGATTTAACTAGACTTAATATTATATTCAAATAATTTTAGTTTTTTACTTTTCGACGACCGACGAAAATATTTTTGTCGACGGCATTCCTAATATGTAAAAATAAAATAAAAAAACGCAATATTTTGGTTTTTCTCAAATATATCCGTAAAAACTTAAATGAAGGAGCACCAAAATCTTCTTATTAACTTATACACTAATTTAAAATATTTTCATTTAAAAATTTAATAGCTGTGTTAAAAAGATAAAATTATACCAAATTTGCCATGTCTCTCCATATTTTTTTTCTCTTTAAATTTTAGGAACTTTACAAATGTGTTTTAAGTTTATAAAATTGTGGGATGATAGAATGATTTAACTTGACTTAATATTATATTCAAATAATTTTAGTTTTTTCACATTCCGACGACCGACGAAAATATTTTTTCGACGGCTTACCTAATATGTATTTACCAATGAAAATAAATAATAAAAACGCAATATTTTGGTTTTTCACGAACATATCCGTAAAAACTTAAATAAAGAAGCCCCAAAATCTTCTTATTAACTTATACACTATTTTAAAATATTTTCTTTTAAACTTTTTAATAGCTGTGTTAAAAAGATAAAATTATGCCATAAAAGGTTGTCTCTCCATATTTTTTCTCTCTTTAAATTTTAGGAACTTTACAAATGTTTTTTAAGTTTAGAAAATTGTGGGATGGTAAAATGATTTAACTTGACTTAATATTATAATCAAATAATTTTAGTTTTTTCACATTCCGACGACTGACATTTTTTTTTTCGGCGGCGTTCCTAATATGTAATTACCAATAAAAATAAAATAATAAAAACTCAATATTTTGGTTTTTCTCAAATGTATCCGTAAAAACCTAAATAAATAAGCATCAAAATCTTCTTATTAATTTATAGACTAATTTAAAATATTATCTTTTAAAAATTTTAATACCTGTGTTAAGAAGATAAAATTATACCAAATTTGCCATAAAAGGTTGTCTCTTCATATTTTTTCTGTCTTTAAATTTTAGGTACTTTACAAATGTTTTTTAAGTTTAAAAAATTGTGGGATAATAAAATGATTTAACTTGACTTAATATTATAGTCAAATAATTATTCCGACGACCGACAAAAATATTTTTTTCGACGGCGCTCCTAATATGTATTTACCAATAAAAATAAAATAATAAAAACCCAATATTTTGGTTTTTCTCAAATATATCCGTACAAACTTAAATAAAGGAGCATCAAAATCTTCTTATTAACTTATACACTAATTTAAAATACTTTCTTTTAAAATGTTTAATAGCTGTGTTTAAAAGATAAAATTATACCAAATTTGCCATAAAAGGTTGTCTCTTCCATATTTTTTCTCTCTTTAAATTTTAGGATTTACAAATGTTTTTTAAGTTTAGAAAATTGTGGGATGATAAAAGTTTAATTGCTGATACATTTACAGACCAATGGCAAAATATTAAATTATTACAATCGATTCCGAGCTGAAAAGGCAGCATCTTTCTAGTCTTAGTCAAACCATTGGTCCTCGTCAACTTAGATATCATCATTTTTGGCAATAAAATAATATCAATAAAAACCCAATATTTTGGTTTTTCTCAAATATATCCGTACAAACTTAAATAAAGGAGCATCAAAATCTTCTTATTAACTTATACACTAATTTAAAATACTTTCTTTTAAAATGTTTAATAGCTGTGTTTAAAAGATAAAATTATACCAAATTTGCCATAAAAGGTTGTCTTTCCATATTTTTTCGCTCTTTAAATTTTAGGAAATTTACAAATGTTTTTTTAAGTTTAGAAAATTGTGGGATGATAAAATAATTGGCAGATACATTGTACAGACCAATTGGCAAAATATTAAATTATTACAATCCGATTCGGGCTGAAAAGGCAGCATCTTTCTAGTCTTAGTCAAAACCCATTTGGTCCTCGTCAACTTAGAGTATCATCAATTTTTGGCAATAAAAAACTATCCTACATCGTAAAGTCAGTAGGTACTTTAAGTTTATACAATATCTAATAATACAATATTTTATATAAACTAGAACTACTAGAGGTTACCATAAACTCTCTAACGATAATTTCTAGATTTCTCATATCTTTAAGTAGCCTCCCAAGTTCGTTTTGTGTGGCCAAAGAAAGAGTGGCCGCAAAAACTGCCTGTTTTTTCACAATTCGCAAAGGGGTGAGGAAAAGACATACAAATATGTATTGTATATTAAATAACTCGTCACAAAAAATTAGGTTGATCATTGTTTTCCGTTTTTTGCAAATTTTTTAAAACCACCCCTAACTAGGGGTTGGAAAGTCGCCAAATCTGAAGAATTGCGAAAATAGCAGTGGTATTAAAAATTATTCTCACTGCGATTTTTGTTTCGAAGGAAAATGTCTACTGAAATGTACTAACTTACAAAACATACTTAATATGACATATATTTATGGAAGTCGTGGTAAACACGCATCCACACCTAAAATTAATTTACATCAACTTACTGAAAACAAAAGTAGACTTTATAGAATTCCTTGGGGGTTGTCATATCTACAATCCGATTAAAGATTTATTTTATTCACTGATGTAAGGAGTATTTTATTGGTGGAATTTCGTAATAGATGTAAGTTGACAAGAGAAAAAGAGAGCCTATTTCAGTAGAGTTCTTTTCAAGCCTAAACGAAATTATTGTGTGCCTAGAGAGAATTTTAAACTATTCTTAAATAATTGCAGCACTAAACTTTTATTTAAGGACATACCACGTATTATTTAACTGCTCCAATCTAGGAATCCTGAAGGTCAAATGTCACGATAGTTACAACGCCTTCAGACACCAAATTGAAAGCCAGAGCCTAACCACAACTTACCACCACTAACCATGGAAACGCTGATGCTTTGTCCAAAAGATCTTGTCTTAAAGATAATAAGTACTAAAAAAAACTCTTACAGTCGTCTTAAGAACAAGATCTCAAGGTTCTGGCCGAAGAACAAAAAAAGATCTAGATCTGAAAGATATCTTAAAACCAAAAACAATAAAATTAGAACATCCCTTTCATCAGGTAGTTACTTTAGTCTTCAAGACAAATGTTATTGGTTCATATGTAACCTTTTGAGAAAAGAAATCATTAAAAGGAGTAACGACGGCAAGAGTCATAAATATTAGGTAATACTGCCAACTACAAAAATTTTAAAACTATGCTAGGCTTGCACAATGGTGTAAGAGAGGGCTGGTAATGTACATTTATAAAAACATGATGCAGAATCTATAAGGACTGCTCTTTTAAATGTGTCACTCATACGGTGCTTACACTTTAACACAAATTTCTAAACACACCAAACGACAGACATCTTACGAGATGCGGTGTTTTAACGCAACAAAGGCTGTTGTTACTAAATGAAAAGAATGAAGAGACCTAGCTGACCCCATTGCAAGAACGTTAAGACGGAATTATTGAAATGTGCATTCGTTTGGTTCTAAAAATAACATCCGTAATGATACGTTTAAAGCCTAAAATTTTACTTTTTAAAAATCTAATGCATGAAGTAATAAACTCTTAATTAAATATTTGTTTAAATTGATTCCATATTTAATCAAAAGTGAGATTATTATCTTTTAGTAAGCGATATAAATAAATAACCAATAAGTCATTGGAATTTACATATTCACTCATTTATTGAAATCCTTAATTCCTTTGATTTTTAGTGAAATATATATATATATATATATATATATATATATATATATATATATATATATATATATATATATATATATATATATATATATATATATATATATATATATATATATATATATATATATATATATATATATATACAAAGAATAAGTTATCTTATCGTTCCACTTTATAAAATGATAACTGAATAACATGATAAGCATCAAGATACCATTTGGTTTTGTTTTTACCGAAATTTCACAAATTTAGTAAACTTTATTTCTTGGAACTTAATTTCTGGTTGATAATTAAACGAAAGTAACCAGTAAAGCCGCGTTTACACCAAAGTCCTCCACATAGTTTTCCATAAGTTGCGGAAATTTGTTGCTTTTTCTACAAAATACAGCAACTTTTTCTGTCATCCACTTGTGGAGAGACAAATCTTCCACAAAATTTTGGTTTCCCCCGAAGTGTCAGTAAAGATCAAAGAAAGTTGACAACTAAAAGTGGAAGATTTGTTGCTGCGCGTTTTGCGCAAGCAACTTGTAGAAAACTAGTGGAGAACTGGAGAACCACTACCTAAACCTTTAGCGCCAATTTTTTGGCAACAAGTTTTCCACTTGTTTCTCTAAATTTAGAAAGAGCAACTTTTAGTTTTCTACAAAAAATCTTCCACTTTTTGCTCTAATTTGAGAAGTGCAACTTATAGTTGACAACTTTTAGTTTTCTACAAACAATCTTTTGTCAACTTTTAGTTGTCAACTTTGGTGTAAACGCTCCCTTAGCTCTTTTAAGAGCCTTTTTAAATAACACGTTTATAAAGCAAAAACTTTTTTCATTCATCATACGTATTTACTAAATAAAAGGACGTTACTGACGTGATATGTAACCAGTCACCCAAAATAATATAAAATGGAAAAATTTAGTGCTTATTCTGATTAATAAGATGTCTCTTAAGCATTGGTTTAACAAATAAAGAAATTACAATAAATACATACTTGTGGCCGAAAAAAAAAATGTTTTCAATACACTAAAATTCTTAAGTTCAATAAAAAAAATTATTTGCATGCCTGATGCAGATATGTTAAATTTTTTGCTCTGTTATAAAATTATTGAAACTTAAATTGATTTTTTTAATTCTTTTAGACTATATTCAACCAGCTTTATCCACTAATATAAATGGAACAGAAACAAATATTTCCATTAAACAACAGCAGTTAATTGATCCAGATGGTCCAGAAGTTCAGTTTGTTTTATTTACAAGGTCAGTCTTATACATTACATTAAAAGTATTGTACAGGGTGGGCATTTTATTAGGGTCCTATACATTTTCTCAGAAACTGCATACTTTTGAGAAAAAAAGTTGGGACAAAAGTTTCTTGGATTAATTTATGCTTTTAATTAATTCCACTTTTACAGATACAGAGTATTCATTGTGTTGGCCATCGGTGTTCACTTCCTTATTTTAAATAGGACACCCTGTATATTATTATATATTTGGATAGCGCTTCCAAAGATGAGTTCAACGATATATAACAGTATGGGTCTGTGTTGCAACGTTTCGGATTTATTGACGTTTGTCTTTCATTTTTGACCTATCTTTAAATTAATAAATAGACGGTAAATATATTTTTTAAATATGTTCACGTAAAAAAAATACAAAAGTTTATTTTAGCTACGATTGCAGGCAACATTTTTTAAGTTTTAAAAATAAATCAGCGTTGCCATGTTTTGTCCATCGTAAAATTTCTTGAATTTTTTTAATGCAAAGCCCCGTATATAATAACAATTATATAAAGAATTAATAGACCTTTTCAACGATGTATTACAACATGGGTCTGCGAGTCACCGTTTCGAACTTATGGATGATTGTCTTCAGGAAAAGTCATATTTTTCTTTTTCCAACCACACTACACCCTGTATACTTAATATTATGAATCAATTCAATAAATTGGGTTTAAGATGAGTTAACCAAATCCCCTATATTAATTCATAATATAGAGTATAAGAGGTGTAGTATGTTTGGAAAAAGAAAAATATTTTTCCTAAAGACAATTATTCATAAGTTCGAAACGGTGACTCGCTGACCCATGTTGTTATACATCATTGAAAAGGTCTTTTATTTTTTATATAGATTTGGTATTATATACAGGGGGTTGCATTTAAAAAACTCAAAGAAATTTTACAATAGACAAAACATGGCAACACTGTAACATTTTTAAAATTAAAAAAAAATTGCCTGCTAATATAGATAAAATAAGCTTCTGTAATTTTTTTACGTAAACAAATTTTAAAAGAGGAATATTTACCGTATTTGTATTAATTTAAAAATAGGTAAAAAATTAAAGAAAAACTTCAATAAATCCGAAACGTTGCGAAACAGACCCATAATGTTACATATCGTTGAACTTGTCTTTGAAAGCCCTTTTCAAATATATAATAATAAATGGGGTGTCCCATTTAAAATAAGGAAGTGAACACCGGCGGTCAACACAATGAACACCATGTATATGTTAAATTAAAATTAATTAATTGTTAGATAACAAAACATTCCATATTTCCATCGCTCTCAGACTTGGTCTGCCTGTGTGTGGAGAGCACACCTGCGTTTGCGGCGAAAATGCTGATATTTATGGCCTACATGGGTTAAGCTGCAAAAAAAGCGCAAGGCGTTCTTCTAGGCACAGTCAGATAAATGACATTATCAAAAGAGCTCTGATTTTAGCTGAAAATCCTTCTGTGTTAGAGCCTCTTGGAGTTTTCAGAAGCGATGGAAAACGGGTAGATGGAATGACCTTAATTCCCTGGAAATATGGAAAACAATTACTTTGGGACGCTACTTGCAGCCATACACTTGCAAAATCCTATCTGGACAAAACTTCTAATTTTGTAGATGCGGCTGCTCGTATTGCCGAGAATAAAAAACATCTAAAATATAAAGAGCTTGAAGAACGCTTTATCTTCATTCCTTTTGCTGTTGAAACTTTTGGTCCTTTGGGTGATGAGGCTAAGAGTTTTATTAATGAAATTTGCAAAAAAATACAATGCAAAAAATCTCGAAGTTTCATTATCCAAAGAATTGGTTTAGCTGTGCAACGGGGTAATGCAGCATTGGTACTAGGAACTGAAGTTTATAATTTTTAAATATAGATTAAGTTATTTATTTAATTTTAGAATATTGTTAATTGGTATTTATAACATTATATATTTTACTAAAAAAAAATAATTAAAAGTATAATCTAATCCAAGAAACTTTTGTCCCATCTTTATTTTAAGTCTGCAGTTTCTGAAAAAATGTATAGGACCCTAATAAAATGACCACCCTGTACATTAATTCATGGTGGCATGTTAGCTGTAAACTATTTTACTAATTCTTATGGTTATCTAATAATAAATCATTAGAAATATTAATTTCACTTAAAGTGTAATGTAATATAGTTAAACTTCTATGTATAATAATTTGAAAGCAAATAAAACCTGAGCAGTTAATCAAAACGTTGACTTATATATCGAAGTATTATATATTGTTCAGAAGAAAAGTGACATAAATTAAAAAACTTACTATTGAGAAAAAGCCCAACAAAAAAATTAGAGTTTTCCAAGGTGTGACTACATGAGTAGTAATTGAATGCCCATTATATATTATTTAACACCTAATAAAGAATGGTCGACCCAATCGATAGCCTATTAGAAATTTTAATTCCACTTAAAATGTAGATAATGTAATATAATTAAACTTTCTTAATTATTTGAAAGCAAATAAAACCTGAGAAGTGAATTAAAATGTCGACTTATATATATATACATTTAAAAGTAATAAATTAAAAAATTATATTTAAAAATACAAAAATATATAAGTATTTCAAAGTTATAATGACATAATTAATACATTAAATATTATTTTACATAATAAAATGTTGAATATAATATATATTTGAAATATTTTTATAACATATATATATATATATATATATATATATATATATATATATATATATATATATATATATATATATATATATATATATATATATATATATATATATATATATATATATATATATATATATATTATTTTTCTGTCACTTTTCCAAAAAATAAATTAGCACAAATAGGGTCATTTTTAGAGTTATCCCGTTTTCGTTGTTACTTACATGTTAATAGTATCAAACTTTTGTTAATGCAAATATTTCGGTAACGGTTTGTTTAACTGAAATAAATGTAGTATTCCTTTTTTTTTTTAATAATTACTCTATTACTTACTTTCATAAAATATGATAAAACGGTAATAGTAAAAAAGTTATGGCATGAAAGAGCGTGTAAATATGGTGTAACTAGCGCCGCCTAGACTTTATTTTAAAAAAAAGAATGAAATTATATTCCTCGTCCCCAGAAACCTCCAATTTTTTCGATATCTCAAAAACAACTTAAGCTATAGAGAAATAACAATTTTGAAAATTAAACTGTAACTGTATCTCATTTGGGCGACATTTTACGAAAGCATATTATTTGATTCAACATCGTTATTTTCACGAGTTTAAACTGGGATTGCTTTTTGGCACATTTATTACCTACCACCCTGTATAATAATCAGAGGTAGTAGTTATTTGCATAAGGTCCGTGGAGGTACTAACGCGTTGTCTAAAAGGTGGCGTGAAATGCAATATCTACAAGTCTCGGTGCTGGGACAGGGTTGACGAAACGGGGAGATGAAATGGCTTATGGCACCTGGCACCCACGGTAGCTAGAACTTAGGCCCTCATACAAGCCTTCGTAGGCTGCCAAAAAGATGTAAAAACGGGGTTTTTAGGTTGCTCGGCACGAATATGGTTTCAATGTCAACTACTTAATTTTGAATCATTTTTTATTATAAAAACACAATTATTCTTACTTGATCCGGCAACATTTGATTGTCTGTCCTGCTTCGATATTCTCATGCTCTTAGTAAGCCATAGCCCCGTTCCGAATTAATCTGTATAATAGTATATACCAGGGAATTGGAGATTGGAGAGCTTAGTCCGGTCACCATGACACAGGGAGTCAGTCCCGGGGAAATTTTAAGAAGTATGTCTTGTTTCTGTGAAACCGACTGTGGCACAAGGTGCGGGTGCCGACGAAGTGGGATGGAGTGCTCACTTGCATGCCAGCATTGCGATGGAAATTGCTCAAACCAAAAGGCACTTCCAACCAGGCCAAAATGGGGAGAGATCATATTCCTCACCTGAAATTTTATCAATGCTCTTATGCTCTCTGTATTAAAAACGTCAAATAAAAAAAAGTTTAAGATAATTATTTTAGATCATCGATAAAGTATATGATGTCGGTTTCTCAAGGACTGTTACCGAAGTGATATTCATACCGAGCGTCCAGAAAAACACCTCGGTAACGAGTTTCGGCTAATTTTTTAACGTATTTCCACAAAACTCCAGGAGACGATGTTCAAACCAGCCACCCTGAGCACAGAGTACCTCAAAGACTGGTTAAGTCGTGATATTCGTGTCGAGCGACCTCAAAGATCAGTTTTTTATAAAACTTCAGCAGACCTCTAAGATAACTGTCAATGTCATATTCGTATTCTGCGACGCCAAGAAATTCCGAGTAAAAAAACCGAACTCATTTTCGTAAATATTTTTCGCGTTTTAAATTTTTCATTTTATTACTCTTCGAGATGCACTTTTAAAAATGCATTTTTCTTATGCGTCGATGCAATTTTCATTTCTTTATGATCACGTAGAATCACAAACTTTCTAGACGCTTATACCAATCAAATCGCACCTCGATCCATCTTACTGCACAAAAATCAAAGGTAAGAAAGACCTTTTTTGGTGCTTTATTTTCTCGACTTTAGATAATATTTAGCTATACTTTTCTAGTAGGTACTAACCTGGTTGAATACCTGTGTTACTCTCGCGGGGGTAATTACACTTACCCCCAGGTTCGAAACCCCTAGTTTACTTTGAGCATCAATCTCAAATAACGAATTTGCCGAACTACGCAATAGGGATGGTGCACGAAAGTTTTGTTACAATTTGTTACGGAGATATTTTTAAGGTTTTATTAATAAATCCTTAAGTATTTTAAAATATAATCAATAAAAAATATTTTTTGGAAACCTTTTTTGTTATAGTTATTCTTATTATTTTAATTACTTCTCGTCTTTGCCATTACAATGAAAAATATACAATTTAACAAGAATATCATTTTCGTAAGCAATAGATAGAAATTAACTTTATTATAGATATACTGCATTGGTACAGTATACAACAGGTGATTTATCATGACAGATTAAAAAGATAAAATTTATGATACTATTTATAATTATTATTAAACTATTAATAAACATTCACAATGGCGCCAGGACAAACCTAAGGGCGACAAATTAGAAAAAATATTTTATTACGTTATCGGACAGGAAACTGAGAACTGCACATTTTTACCAGAAAAATCCTGAAACAGGGCGGAATATCGTATTTTAGGGTGTAATTTAGAATTTTGCAATTTGATAAAATCCGACTTTCTGAGGTCATAATTATCTTAGAATTTTAAAAAAGGCAGAATTTTATACACTACCCAATGAAAATTGCCACATTTACCTATTAGACTCCAAACCAGGCTTAATTTAGGAAACATTCAAATGAGTTTAACGGTTAGTTTCTACCTATAGAGCAAGGTGTATTAAGAAAAACACAACACAATTTTTTTCATTTAATAAACCTAATAAAAGAGGAGGTTCCACCAAAAACACCTATGCAAAATAAGGGTCAAGTTCCTACCCAAACATCTGGGCCTTTTAAAAGACTGAGATTTAAAATTAGACCAAGTTCTGTCCACAATTTTTTTCCACTTGTTTTGACTTGGCAAGTTTTCTACTGGCTATCTGTATCAATGAAAAATAGTGTCTGTAACTTGTAAACTTGCAAGTCAAAAAAGAGGAACAAAATTGTGGAAAAAAACTTAGTCTAATTTTAGGAGATCGGAATTTTTGGATAGGACCTTGGCTTTTGTTTTACATAAATGTTTTTGGTGGGGTTTAAATTAGCTAAAAAGTTTTGCTATAATTGGTGTCACTCTATGGGGAGCTGTTAGAAGTGGAACTATACTAGCCAACTTCTTAAAGATAATAACAAATATCTATAAAAAGCGAAGATTCCCAAACTTGCCGGTGGTCGAGAGAACGGGGCTTTCCTGTAAGCAGGGAATGGTTAATAAGATGAATAGCCCTTCTTTGAATGAAATCAAGAATGCTAAGAGTTGTGGAAGACGTCATTCTCCAGATATAAGAACAATACTCTAAAGATGGTCTAATTATTTATTAGAAGGTACATATAGGTAATTTTACTTAAGTTTTCAATAGAACAAATATTAAAATTTACTATAGATGGAATCGCATATGAATGAATGCGACTCCTAAATCGTCATCTTTGAAATGCAAAGTACAAACTTTAATATGGTTTTGACATTGTTCTAACGTATACTTAGCAAATTTATGAAAATCATTGAATCCCAAAGCACTTTATCAAGCTTGACATTTAAAAGTTTAATATATTTTCAATACAAATACCAATAAAATAGTCTAATTTATATGACTTA
Organism: Listronotus oregonensis; assembly: GCA_019359885.1. Classification (NCBI taxonomy): domain Eukaryota; kingdom Metazoa; phylum Arthropoda; class Insecta; order Coleoptera; family Curculionidae; genus Listronotus; species Listronotus oregonensis. Next base: position 23,356 of record JAHBCN010002477.1, read on the forward strand.
TATTATTATGGTCCTTTGGGTATCTAAAAAACGATAAATCGCCTTTTATTTTATTTTCAAAATTATCTATTAAACAAATATTATTACCAGACATATTCAACAACTTTTTAGGGACACTATATACCAAAGCATACGGTTTCAGCAAAACAAGTTCTGGCGCACTGCGTATTAGTCGGCTTCACACCATAGACTGGTAGAAATATACTGAATATGCGGGGATAAAACGGGGGAGTTTTGAGAGCCGCCACGAGTGACGCAGCTCATTTATTGTATATTCTTTAAACTATGGCCATACTGGATGTAGTATGAGGTCACTTAGCTAACATTGTCATCAAACTAAACGTGTACCCAAAAATTTAGCTCAATCGGTTGAGGATAACTACTTTCAAACTCAGTTGAAAGATTTGACCCAATAAACACTTAAATAAAAGCTTGTAAAAAAGCATTAAAATATATATTTTTAATATGTTAATAATATTCTTATTAATTTTGTAAAATATAGTTTCCACAACTTTTAATATATTCGATATCCCATTATATAGGATTTGATTGGAATATGATTAAACTTACAGACAAGATATTTTCAGATTAGCTGTTAATATTTATTTTACTACAGTTACCAACAATATTGTCTTTTTTTAATCTAAGGACAGTCCACGAAGCTTAAATACCTAAGTACTGTGGGTATCTTAAGTGTGGTAAGTTATTAACACGGCACTTTAATATTTGAAGATTTGGACGAGAAGAGAAGACTCTTGAAAGTAGCAGATACCATAGTCTAGACACTTTAGGAATAAAGAAATAAGTAAAGTGGGAAGGTCGGAGCCTCTAAAGTTGGACTATAAAGAGATGCATAAAAGGGTAACTACGCGTGGCTCTTTTGGGAGCAGCCATTAAAATTTCTATAAAAGAGACAGATCCCTACAACTCGTAACCTTTCCCAGAGAAGTAAAATAAGTAAAGGTTTTTACTTTAAAAATAGCTTAGGTAGTTTGGGTAATAATTCTACTATAGCGGGCTAAATAATACTTTAAATTCGAGCACAGAAACAAAAAATAAATCATGGATTTTTAAGATATAGGTCGACTTTGGTTAAAATCGTACTTGTTTTTATTTAACTGAGCAGATTTTATTTTTAATTTTGCCCCAGTCGATCGACATTTAATTTCATTTTTATTTGTAGAAACAACACCCCTTATAAGATGCAAGCAGATAGAAACGTATCCTTAAACACGACTGGATTTGATCCTAGAAACCCAACAAAAATTATAACCCATGGGTTTTTAAGCAGTATTAAAGATAATGTATTTATGCTTATTAAAAATGGTAAGTTCATTAATGAAAAAATTGCCTATTGGTATAGTCCAGAATATGGCCGCGCCCTTGGTGGGGCGTAACATTGGTGCCTCCACCCCTACACACCGGGAAATTATGAAATACCCCCCAACGAAAACGGAGATTCCGAAGTTTGTTCCCCGAAAATTTTACAAAATTAAATTGCAAAGTTGTAGGTTTAAAGTTTTTGAACCGAAAATTTCGTTTCTTTAAAATACCAGTTTTGTTAAAATTTATGTCAAATTCTATAATTTCTTTATATGAAAATATTAGCCTACTATTTGAAAGAGACATGATTTACATAAAACAACTGTTTGTATCTGACTAAAAGAAGTGAAATGTAAAGTAATATATCCTTATTTCCTCATGGTTAAACTTAGAATAAATATTCTTAACAATAAAATCGTAGTTACAAGAATACTGTGCATAGCAGGCCTACTAAAACGTAACATTCATACTTTAATAAATTAAATTATAATTATGCAACAAAAAAACTAGTGCTACACCCAATTTATAAAATACCAATTTATCCGCAGCTTAAATATTTGAAAAAATTAAAGAGTTACATTCTCGCTGTATGTATCAGGATAAATTTATATTTTATTAATAATTCATACACTTTTTCAGTCTTAATATATTAATAATAAACAAATTAAGTATCTAAGTTCTTCTGCTGTAATATATTTATTTAATAAAATTTTGTCAATAAAAAATAATAATGGGACTACGGTACTGACAACTGATGGAAAAAATATTTTATAGCCGATTTTGCTTCCCCCAGGTAGCTGCGCCCTTGGCGGGCGCCCATCTCGTCACCGCCTAAATACTGCCCCGATGGCACTTAGGCACTTAAATTGTTTTAACATATACTAAAAATCTCAAGCTGAAGCAAATATCTATTCAATTTAATTAAGCTGTTAGTATTACCTTTTTTAGAAATTGTTTATATATAAAAATGTAAGTGGTATATTTTTATTTGAAATAATATAAATAAAAAATTCTTTTATTTAATTTTAAAACACTTTAAATCACACCTTATAAATACGTATTATAAGTAAGCAAAATCAGAATTTATCGTTTAACACCGCTCTGTTTTATTCCTAGCTCTTCTATCTCTATCTATATTTGATGTTCTTTGCACTACTGGCGTTTAAATGCTAACATGGTGTATAAAACAGGCCTTCTTAGATTTTTTGAGTTTATCTCTGATATAAGCTCCCCTGCAAGGGGTTTAATTATCCCCTAATATATATGCCTTTAGAAATCGGAAAAATATATTTATTGTTTCAATACATGTCTAATACGATATAAATGAATAACTACTTTACGTAGTTATGCAGTAAGTTATGTTTATGTATTATATTTGAGATATCCAAAAACTTTTAAATGTTTTTTTTACAATTTTAAAATTTCTATATGATTTTTTACATTTTAGGGAATGAATGTACCTCCTTGTAGGAGTGGTTTGGTTAAAAGTGAACTTAAAAAATCTAAGAATGGCTGTTTTATACACTTGGATCAAAAAATACGAAGCTACAATTTTTTTTAAATAAACTAACATTTTATTTAATTTTTCTAATAATTCCTGTCCTTACCCTTTGTTTTCTATATTTTTGGGGATGAATATACCCTCTTACAGAGGTGGTTTTTAAAGTGAACTCGAAAAATCTAGGTACACCTGCTTTATATACTTGAATTGAAAAAATACGAAGCTTAGACTTTTTTTAAAAAAGCTACCATATAATTTAATTTTTCCTAATAATAAGGGTGGTTTTACCCTTAGAAAAGGATGGTTGATTATTATATACATTTATTACTTATTAGACATGTCTGGCAATGAAAGTGTATTATTTCATTTTTCCAAGGTCCATTCGACACAAAAATCGCAGTAAAAATAACTTTTAATACCACTGCTATTTTCGCAATTCTTCAGATTTAGTAACTTTCCAACCCCCAAATAGAGGTGATTTTTGAAAATTTGCAAAAAACGAAAAGCAATGCTCATTCTAGCTTTTTGCGACGAGTAATTTAGTATAAAATACATACTTGTATGTTTCTTCCTCACCTCTCTGTGAATTGTGAAAAAACAGGCAGTTTTTGAGCGATTTTTGCGGTCAGTCTTTGCTGCCATGGGCAGTAGTCCCGAGTGCCCCTAATGTAAATCCCCCACTGCACTTACTTACTAACGATTTGCAGAAATAGTACGCTGGCTTTATATTATCGTAGATATAGGATAGGACAAAATAAATATAGGAAAAATACAAGAACTTAAGAGAAATATTATAATAGTTACTTTCCGAACAAGTGCGGACGGTGGCACTTTTCCCCAAGTGTTAGGTACAATATCTTTTCTGCAAGAGTACAATTCGTTTAAGCAAATATTTAGAGACAAAAAACCAAATTTTTAATTATGTATACTTTTGGCTACAAGTGCACGCATTTCATTCATACAAAAATTAAAAGATTAGAAAAGGCAAACTAAATTATTTATATATTTATAACAATACAATTTTGTTTCAGTTTGTTTTATTTGGGATACTCGTCTTACTACTTTTTTGGAAAATGGGACCCTTTCGGTCTGGGTCCCGGGGTATACGGGCTGACCCTGTCCAGCCCTATTGACCCCTATGAACTTGCAGATCGCCTGCTACAAAAAAGGAGAAAACCCCAAAAAAACCAAAAAATCACAAATACTAGTCTACGTTTCGGTGGTAAGTCGACCACCATTGTCAAGACAAAAACTAAAACAAAAAAGTAAACTAAATTTAAAAAAAAATTTGGTCTAAAAAAAAACTAAGAAAATTCTGAAAGCTTTTTTTACTTTTTAATGACGTTTTGTCATAAACGATACTAGGTTATTTGACTGGTGTATGTATAGTATTCAAAAAGACCAGAAAGGTGGGTGGTAAGGTGTTTAATTGATTTTAAGTTTACCTGAATTTACTTCAGCATCAAGCATAGGTAACCATGTATTATTTAAATTAACAGATATTGATGCTACACATCTGTCTTTATTTAATAATTTAATAAAATAAATGCACTTTCCTTTATTTTACTTTTTTTGAACAAGTTTCCTTTGCTAAAATGCTAGAAGCATACCAGTTTATTATGTGGTTATTATGAAATGTGTGTTGACAGATTTTTGATTTATGGAGTTCTATGTTTCTTATATATGTTTTATGCTCTTTTATACGTTTGGCTGGTCTGGAAGTATTACCTATATAAAATTTATTACATTCACAAGGGATTTTATAAATGACATTTTTTGTGTTTTCGTTTATATTGTATGGTTTTTTTTTATTACTTGGGATCTAATGGTGTTTTGTGTTTTAAAGATAGTACGAATATTAAATTTATTACCTATTCATTGAGTTTTATTTGATAAGCCAGAAATATATGGTAAAAATAGATTTGTAATAGATCTAATTTGATTTTGTCTTAAATTTGTTAAGTTCATAGGGGTCAGTAGGGTTGGACAAGGTCAGCCCGTATACCCCGGGACCCGGACCGAAGGGGTTCCATTTTCCAAAAAGTAGTAAGGCAAGTATCCCAAATAAAAAAAACTGAAACATGAATCCGCCACAAAACTATAGAACATATTTACAATACAATTTTGACTATTAAATAATGTCCTTGATTTTAAAATTATTTTTGATATTTCTCTCTTATTTTTTATTAATTCGTCAATATAGACCTCCTCAAGTAATCTCTCAGCCTCCATTCCTTTTAATACTGTTGATATCTGCTCCTTCGTCAGGTAAAATGGTAGTAGATGACTTTTTAAAGCAATTTCCAGCAATGCGGATTCAGAAAGGGGCGAATGGGGCAATCGTCCCCCCCCCGTCAGCCAAAAAAAGTTGAAAAATTAAAAAAAAACGAGTTAAAAATGGAAAAAAACGTAACTGTTGTTACGGTACTTAGTTAGTTATTAATAAAAAACTTTTTATGTTGCCTATTGCATTTGGTTAGGCATGAGTTACTTGTAAAAATAATGTGGTCGCTAATACGTACGCCTACCGTAAGTCGCAATTTACAAGAGGAGCCAGACGGGTGGCTCACCTGGACGGGGGAACCCCGGACCTCTTCTACGTTAGGGGGTATTCCAATACATATTTATTCTTGTTTTGTACACTTAATTATTTTATCAATTTTATGCTTCTCGTTTCGTACACCGACCATTGTGACGACCCAAATAACCAGTCAAATTAATTAGTCTAGCCGAAAAATTTATTTTCTGCGAAAAATAGTTAAAGGTTCGACAAATATGACGATATATATTAACCAATAATCAATATCTAGAAAAATTTATTTTTGCAAAAATAGTTAAAAAGTTGAAAAATATGAGCGATTATTGGACGCAAAATCCAAATCTGAGAAAGGCGTTTAAAGATTTTTCTGCCAATAAAAATTGCAATTGTTATTAACAAAAAACGAAATAAAAAAAAAGGCATTTCGATTTTTAATGATAACTCAAAAACCATAAGAGGTAGAGGAAATTGCCAAAAGATCCTTGAAGAGGAGGAAATTTCCGATAAAAAAAGTCCAAACTTTAGAAGTTCTATTTCCATTATTTATAATTTTATTTTTTTTATGCATTTATTGCTAAAAATGGGCCTCCGTGTGACATTTTTGGTTGCGCGCTCGGCGTCAAAACCGAGTACGTAACACTAAATATTTTTTTAGTTAAATATTAATTAAAAAATTTTAAAAAATGTGGTATATTCAAAACACTTAAAAGAATTTATTACGGTTAAAAATTTAACTTAAACTTAGTTTTTCAACAAGTTAGACAATTGTCAATTAACAAAACTGTTTTAAACTTTCGTCCTCATTGTACATCAAAAAAAAATGCTTAAATAATTGTCGTTTTAATTTTTTGCTTCGTGAAGCCCTTCTTATATACATACTTAACAAGATAACACCGTAAAAGTTTAAAAAATTTTAGTCCTTTGTTTATAATAATTTTATAACTTTGACAAAAAATAAAAAAAAACAAAGTAATATTGTCAAAGTTATAAAGTTATTATAAACAAAGCGTTTAAATTTTTTAAACTTTTATGACGTGATCTTGTTAGATATGTATAAAAGAAGGGCTAAACGTCACAAAAAATTTAAACGACAATTATTTAAGCATTTTTTAATGTACAATGAAGACGAAAGTTCAAAGCAATTTTGTTAATTAACAGTTGTCTAGCTTATTGAACAATTAACTTTAAATTAAATTTTCGACGGGAATACATTCTTAAAGTGTTTTAAATAAACCCTTATTTTAAAAAAATTTAAATTAATTTTGTGTGTGTAACGTGCTCGGCTTTGACGCCGAGCGCGCAACTAAAAATGTCACACGGAGGCCCATTTTCAGCGTTTAATTAAAACTATAAATAATGGAGACAAAAATTCGAAAATGGGACTTTTTTATTCAAAATTTTCTTTTCTTCAAGGACTTTTTTTGTAATTTTTGAAATCTCTTATGGATTTTGAGTTATGATCAAAAATTGTTGAATATGTATTTTTTTTATTTCATTTTTTGTTAATAACAATTGCAATTTTTATTGACAGAAAAAATCCTATAAACGCCTATTTCTCAGATTTGCATTTCGCGTCAATAGGCTATCGCTCGTATTTTTCGAAGCCTTTTAACTATTTTTAAAAACACATTTCTCGACTAGACTAATTTATTTGACTGGTTATTTGGGTCGTCACAATGGTCGGTGTACAAAACAAGAAGCAAAAAATTGATTAAATAATTTAGTGTACGAAACAAGAATATTTTAGGCCGATTCCCGAAGTGTACGAAACAAGAAAACACCTTAATACAAATACCCCTCAAACCCCCTGGTTATTCTGCCTAAGACCGCCTCCCCCCCGTAAGGATTTTCTGAATCCGCCCTTGATTTCCAGTGTATATCTTTGAATTTAACAATTCCAAATGGGCTGGTATTTTAGATGACATCTTTCCAAACATATTTATATTAACAGGCTGTCTTGAGCATTTTCCTCTTTTGGAATTTACAAAAACAAACTTGTGTGGGAAATACCTAGTGGGCGCAGGTGTGTATACTTTTTATATAAACTAATATATTCACCCCTTCCAGCATCTTTGGAAACCAAAAAACTTCTGCTAGTGTGGGTCTTGGTATCAAGCATATTAATAATTGCAGAATTGTCTTTATTTTTTATGTTTTTAGTTGTTTTAATAGTCAATTGTTCACGCCGATAGACATCAGATAAAAAATTTCGACTTTTATTATTAGAAGCTTCATTATTAAAGCTCGTTACATCGTAGTGTGTGAAAATTTAATATTTTTTGTTTATATTTAACGTTTTGCTTTTTTAAGTAAGGAGTTAGCTTTATAAAATTTTCAATATTGAATTTTCATAGCACTATCGATACTATCGATAGTATTAAGCTTCCAGATAGGGTATTGCTTGGAAAGACCCCTATCGATAGCTCGTATATAGAGAGGTACTTGTTGAACTATCGATAAGGGTCTTTCCTAGCGATAGGAGCTCAATACTATCGATAGTGCTATCGACCTATTGACATCCCTACATGGAAGCCTTATGTAAAAAAACAAGAGTGGTTGGATGTACGAGGTGGTGGCCCCCTTTAGGAAGATGTAATTAACAAGAATCAAAATATGCTTTTTTTTAGAAAGGTCCGGCATATTTGTATAATAAAAATGTAAAAAAAAAATATTTTTTTACTTTAATTATCCATAACTTTGTAAGTGTTGGTCATAGACATCGCAAAATGGGTTACGTTTGTTGTATAAGCAATAAACAAAAAAAAAACAGGACAAAAAAATGTAGTTGTTGCATGGATTACTTGGACTTTTAGATTTTTTAGAGGAACTCCATATTTAGCTGGATAAAACTTAATGCTTTGCATAATAATTTTGCAATTCCACTTTGTTTGAAAAAATTGACAATTTTCCAAATTGGGTAGAGTCCACAATATTAAACATAGATATTTGATTTTTTGTATGTACTACAGTTCTTAAGCTTTCAAATGTTTTTTTTTAATAAAAATCGGATCATTTGGGTGTCTTTGATAATAATTTAAAGTTATGAAGAATTCCTAAGGGCAATAATTGGTTAAACAATTTTTGTTTAAACAAATGAAAAAATGCAATTTTGCTTTAAAATCATAATTTAAGTAAAATATAAATAAAAATAAGACAATAATATTATATAAACCATTTGCAAAAATTTGATATTTATTATTATTTAAACGCCGGCAACTTTGGTGGCCTGTATATTGGTAACCAATCCCCAATTGACGATTTCAATATAATAAAAAAGCGACTTTACGAGTACTTTTAAACCATATTTTCAGTAAAATTGTTTATCGAAAATTCGTGGAGATAGTCAATTTGTTATAAGTCATTTTTTTAAATAACTTTAAACAATTGCTAAGGACGCTCAAATGATCCGATTAACAATAAAAAAATTAATAGCTTGAGATCTTTAGCATATGTAAAAAAATTAAATGTTTAAGTTCAATATGCTGCACTCCACCAAATTTACAAAACTGTCAATTTTTTTCAATCGAAATTGGATTGCAAAAATATTCTGCAATTACTATTTAGAGACAAAACTGGTTATCGCTGAGCTTCTGCTCTATAAGTCATTGCCGACAAACTCTGCTGTTGGCTAAAGATAAACCAACACATAGGTGCCAATTAAGGTTTGGACGCCCTGTAAAAAGACTATTGCTAATTATGAAACAAAGAGTAGAGTAACTGTACACACGTTTTTTTTAAACAATATACATTTAAATAATACGCAAAATATGGTGTGATACGCCAATGTATTAGCAAAACATTTCTGGTTACCTTTGAACTTTACGTTAAATATGTCACGTTACGATTGACACAGAGAAATATTTAGAATAGCCTTATTAGCTTAGAAAAATGTACACTTCTACTTGTACACTTGTACGAAAACCTTCTTAATATGAACTGTTTGCATAAAGAGATGTGCTAGCCAAGTTTCTTGGTCTAAAACACAAAGAAAGTAATTCGTATATTACCATAGAAAAACTGCTATTTTTCTATCAACAACTTAAAAAACCATATTGGCAATCTGCCCAAAATGAAAAAGTTACGTGTTCATATCGAAAGAATAAAACTTTTCCAGCTGCGAGTTGTTGTTTTAACAGGACAGACGGCCGTACTGTCTCCTCATCCCAGATCTCCCGACGGAAGGGCTTTGCGATGCAACCCCTTCTCTCTTGCGCCTCTTTTCTGGCGCGCGAAATGTCGAGTCTTTAGGGGATGCGCTACGTCATCACGAGTTCACGAAGCTAGACCGACGATTCGACTTTCTTTGTTTAGCTATTTTTAGATTGGTAGAGCTGTGTTTCTAAGATTTATTTAAAAATTTTACTGAAAAAAATATATATTTTTATATTTTATAAAAAATAAGAAACAAATGTTTTTCTATCTATGGCTATGGTAAAATAGCTTTTATGTTGCCAGATGTGTTTCCGCAACACTATCAAACCGAAAATTACGAAATTTAACGAGATGTTTCATTCTGATATTATGTTCCTTTTGGCCGAATATGGAGCTCTTAAAAAAAATACGCTGTTTGTTTATTGCTATTTTGTAACAAATGGTATGCATTTTCGATCTCTAACCAATCCTATTTGACAGGAAATTTAATTTAAAAAACTTTTTTGTAGTGTACTTACAAAGTTTTACCCGATTATGTAGAAAATAAAAGATTTTTTTTGATTTACTGTTACATTTTGTATATTTAACAAATGGTACGCACCTTTCTAAGCGGTAGCATTTCTTAATTTTTGTTATGAATGTCTTTTTGAAGAGTTTTTAACAAAAACATGGCTGCCACCACGTATATCCAATCAATAATAGATAAGGCTTGGGCTATATGGTGAAAAAAAAAAGGTTAAAGGCTTAACTTTTTTACTTATACTGGAAACATATGCAAGAAATATCTTTTCTTTTTATAGCGCCTTGGGATCTTTTTGAAAGTAGTTCCAGACTTAATGCATTAGCTTCTTCCAAAATATCGTCGAGGATTAAGTTATTCTTTTCCGGATTACATCAAATTGTGCCCTTTTTCAGTTTTTAATCAGAACTTTTAGTGCCTCGCATTTTTTAAAATAACGTTGGGTATCATAAAATAAACGTTTAAAAATACTCCAAATATCTGAAGACTGCGTATTTTCAAATAAAGTCATTTAATTTCTGTTTATAAAAATGTCATATAAAGCTTTTGTTTAGTGTTATAAAAGCCATTATAAGAGAATCAATTTTTTCCGCACGCGGAAAGTGTTTGCGCGTGGAAAAGTACAACTGTCACTTTCCATACGCTTGTAGAAAAAAATAACATAATAATTTGATTTCTCTGTATTTGTTTATGACAATGGTAAAAGCCGTTTTATTTTCATAGCATATTTGGATGCTGATGACTACAATGTTATTGGTATGGATTGGTCACCATTGTGTCAATCTATTCAATATCCTTTAGCAATTCGTGGTGCAAAAGTTGCAGGGCAGCAACTTGGTGATTTTATAAACTATCTGACCCTAAGTGGTGTCTCTCTCGATAATATACACATTATTGGACATAGCCTTGGAGCCCATGTAGCGGCAATTGGAGCTGATAGCATCAAAGGAGGAAAAATAGGAAGAATAACAGGTACAAAAAAATACTAATAAGTTTAATTACTACTGAAAAACCTCTAGTATTTAAAATCTGATTTATAATATAAAATTAGTATAAAAAATATTACCGTGTCACCTTTCACCTATACTTTACCAATAGGGTAGCTCTCAAGCCCCTAAATTATTATGGGCCTATTTATGAACCAATTATTTTTAATTAAAAGAATTTTAAAAGTATGTTCCATGTTTTGTTACAAATTAAAAAAAATGCCCAAAAATATAAGCGTATATATATGCAGTAATTCTTTAAAAGTCCCTAATGTGTTTTTACTGTCAGTTTTTGCTAAATTAACATATGGGGTAGGACATAACAAACACATAAATATTTCAGTTAAAACAAATTCTATAAAAAATATTTTCTAGTCAATTTACGTTCCAACCCAAAAGGTTCTTGATACATTCTTCAGTTTTCATTATTTTGCCATTTTTTGTAATTTGCTCTCTTAATATACATATCATCATCATCATCATTCGCAGCTTTATTCAACCATTTCCAATCATGGTGTAGCCCTCCTTGCATATCCATATACCTGTCTCTCAGCTGGGCCCATTGTTCTCTATTGTTGGCTATACGGGTCCAATTTGTTCCTGCGATTTATCTAATATCATGATCCCATCCCAGGCGTCTTCTTCTAGGTCTTTTAATGCCCTGTGGGTACCATGTTGTAATTTTGGTGATTCATCTATTATCTGTTCTTCTTGCCAGGTGTCCTGCCCACTGCCATTTAAGAGATTTGATTCTGTAAATCACATCTATCACCTGGGTTCTTTGTCGTATCCACTGTATTCTTTTTCGGTCTCTCTTCGTTATTCCCAGCATGTTGCGTTCCATTGATCGTTGTGCTACCTGGAGTTTTCTTGTAATATGGGTTTTAAGTGTCCAGGTCTCACATGCATAGGTCATAACGGGTAGTATACACTGGTAAAATGCTTTTTTTAGTAGGAATGACATGCTGGATTTAAATATAACTGAATTTCGTCCATATGCACTCCACTATATCCAGATTTGTGTCATTTATTAGAATTTCTTGCTCGTCTACCAGTTCATTGTACATTATTTTAGTTTTTGCTAGATTCATTTTGAGACCTACTTTGTTACTAGCCGCATTCAGTTTATTTATTTGTTGTTGTAGTTTTGCAGGGGGTGTTGGCAATTAGAACTGTGTCGTCTGCGAATCTTAGATGGCTAAGGTATGCTCCATCTATATGCAGACCTTTGGTGGTCCAGTTCAGTTTGCGGAATACTTCCTCTAGTGTTGCTTAAACAGCTTTGGAGATATTGCGTCTCCTTGTCGTACCTCTTTGCTAGTGGGGAACTCAGGAGTTTGTTCCTTGTATATCATGGATTTAGCTTCTTCATATATATTCGCCAAAGTTTCTACATAAGGTTGGTCGATCCCCTGATTTGTTAAGGCTTCTATTATTGCTTTGGAATATATCGAGTCGAAGGCTTTCTCGAAATCTATGAACGCCAGAGCTAGTGGTAGTTCATATTCTTTGGTTCGGCTGATGATTTCCCTTATCGTGTATATATGGTCAATGGTGCTGAAGCCACTTCTAAATCCCGCTTGTTCTCGTGGTTGTGCAGCATCTAATATGTTGTGCATTCTATTGTTTAAGATCTTTGTGAATATTTTGTATATAACTGGTAGTAGACTTATTGGCCTGTAAGTTCTGATGTAAATTTATGCTAGTATTTTCCAAGTCTTTTTGCTAGCATATTTAAGCAGTTCGGTTGTTATTTCGTCATTTTCTGCTGCTTTTCCATTTTTCATGTCTTTAAGCGCATTTTCTACTTTTTTCACGAGAACTTCTGGGACGTCGTCTTGCTGTTGGGGTAATCTTTTTTGTTTATATGTCTCCGGTGCTTTATACAGGTCACTGTAGAATTGGGTTACCAGGTTTATTGTGTCTTCCTCGTTTGTTATTCGGACATTGTTGTTTTTTTAAAGCGATTATTTGCTTTTTTCCAATAATGAGGGCTTTTTTGGCGTTCTTGTAGCTTTTCCTGTTTTCGATTGCAGTTTGCACAGGTTTTTCGTTTTAGTTTTTAATGTCTTCTGCAATTTTCTTTTTTATTATCTTACACAGTTCGATGTATTCTACTCTATGTATGTTACTGTGCATTTTCATTTGTCGTCTTTTTGTTAGGAGTGTTTTAGTCTCGTTTGAAAGTTTCTTATGTCGGTTTTGTTGTTTTCGACCTCCTACCTGTTTGGCGCAGCTTAGTATCGTTTCTATTAGCTGTTGTAAGTGTACTTCTTAGTCGTGAAGCTTTTCGTTTAATAGATTTTCGTACTGATTGGAGTTTTCTTTTAGATTATCAGTATCTATTCCTATAGTTGTTGGTTTCCTGACTAATTTAAGTCTTTCTAATCGTGTGTCCAATACTACTTTTGTTCTAATTAATCTATGGTCACTACCAGTTTGAAAATTGTTAAGAACGCTTACATTCTTTATAGTGTTTCGCCTGTTTCGTCAGGATAAAATCTATTTCATTCTTCGTTTCTCCATTAGTTGGTTGCCATGTTCATTTTCAATTTTTGGTTTTTCCTGAAGAATGTATTAGCAATAAATAGGTTCTGGTGGTGGGCGTATTGTACAAGTATTGCTCCTCTATCATTCCGTACCCCAATTCCAAAATGCTCTACCAGTTGTTCTTGTCGTTGTTGTTTCCCTATCTTAGCATTAAAGCCTCGTATCAAGTATTTGAAGTGGCAGTTGCTGTTAGTTAGCGCTTGACTGATTTCGTTATAGAATTCTTCTATTTCTTCGTCCGAATGGCTGATCGTTGGAGCGTGGACTTGCCACTCGATCCGAGATGCCCATTGTCCGCCACTTGTCCTTTCTGTCGGTGTTCCTTTATGATATAAGGTGATGCCTGATTGAAGCTCTAATAGTTCTTCTTTTTTCCGCCTTACTTCACCGAGACCTAGTGTTCGGCAGTTGTATCTTGCTATAAATAGCGATGTTGCTTTGTGTGGGTAGTGGTTTAGACTGCGGATTAGTAGCACCCTCTGCCCTCCTGGCTCCTTGTCCGTTCATTAAGCAGGGGTTGATGAGACTACCTTACCACGCTGTCTCAATGCGGGTTGGTAAGGGGCGAGGGATGTGGCCTTCTAGCTTTCGCCAGTTACTAGCGGGCCTTTTGGGGTTGTAGCTTAGGTGTGTGACCTATGTCTTACTTGTCACAAACTTCTAAGCCTCAGGCAGCCAATACTTTAGAGGATCCCAGCCCGGTTGGGAGTTACCTCTGACATATCCCAGGGGAGAGCTTGATAGGCCACGCTCCTGTGGCAACTAGGAACGCAGGGTCGTCACACCCGGAGACTTACGCTGACGCTCCGTGCTCATTGATATATATATATATATATATATATATATATATATATATATATATATATATATATATATATATATATAATAATATTTATATATATATATATATATATATATATATATATATATATATATAACCAATAAATTACAATTGATATTTTGTATTACATTATTCAATCCAAAAAATTAATAAACATCTTAATTTAAATCTATTTATTTCTTGTTGTCAATTGCCTGACACCCAGTCTAAGTCGTTCGAATTTGCGCCATATATTCCTTAACGATGCGATGTTCGCCCTGACCATCCGCCTGAATCTTCAGCCGCTGCGTCGTATTCCCCTACCGGCGAGCGACACGGGATTTTACACGCGAGATTTTTTCCGCCTTCTTCCTGTACAATTGGATTTATTGCATGGGGTATTGTTTTATTCGTTTTTGCTCGCTTCCGCGTGTTAAAGGAATAGAAGAGTGAGAAATAGTGTACATAACTTTTTAAACGGTGAGTTTTTCGGAATTTCGGTTACTGACAAAGTACATATCAATCGCATCCGAAGGCGGTTGTTATGCAAGGCATTTTAAGAAAGACGTTTACCAGAAAAAAATATGGACATGTCGCTATAACACATTAAACGCCTTAACGGCCTATTTTGTTTTCCGTGTTTTTATTTTATTGAGATGGGGCTGAAATATTGTCGTAGCACATATATTCTATACATAAGACCATAGAAAGAAGCTTTGAATTAATATAAAAAACACCATGTATGTCCGATGTTCTTTTTCATAATAGCACACCGATATCCTAAGACACGAGTCGTAACTGTATTCAACTGATCTGAAACCATCATTTTTCTGGTGTTAATACCAAATTCAACTTAAAACTGTGTTAAAATCTTATTCAAGGTAGGTTAATAAACACAAACCATCTTTTTATCTGTACATTTTTAAAGGCACCAAAACAAGTGTTTCCGCGGAAACTTTCTATATCCACCAACGTACGTGGTATACTTGCTTCAATACAAAAAAAAATACCTACATAATTAAGGAAATCTTTTTCAATGAAAATAAATAAAATTATCGTAGTGGTTGACATCGTTGAATTCATTTTGAAATACTGCTTTTACGAAATTTAAATGAAACTAATTTGGCCATCGCTGGCCATTGCACGCAGATCCCATTAAGAGGGGGATAGCCTCTAAGATATAAGTCTCTTGTCTAGTCCGATGCTATGCGCCAAATACTGCATTCATTTCAAGTCCAGTCTTGATAAGTTTAATGATCCTAACGTGATTCTGTAGGTTTCTCCCCGTGGAGTCTCTAGACCCCTATATTTTTTTAATCACCTTCATTACCGTACCATATACAGATTCTATTTGTTGCCAGACCCAACCTTTTAGTATACCAGTGCCTAGATACTTACTACCTGTAACAGTTCTCAGTTAAGTCCTCCTCATGCTCAATAATCTAGCTGCAAGGTCCTTTGAAAGCCCTTTAAGCAGCACATACTTGGCAGACACCATACTGTTAAGTTTGGGTTATTGCTACTGCTAGTTTATCAGCCGCCTCGTTGTCTTTGATACCAGTATGTTCTGGTACCCATACCAAATTAACCAAATTGGACTCTTCTGGTATATATAGAGTCTCTATACCGTCCTTAACTAGCTTAACCTAACTGTCACTCTACATGGTAATTGTTGGGCTGTTTTAAGTCATTGCAAATGTACAGGGTTTCCTGTACTTTTTTAAAAAACGAATATAGCCATTTCGTGTTTTTTTTACTGTAGAATTCAATAATCTAATTGAAAAAACAATTAAAACAAAAACAACAGAGTTACAGCACGAGTGACGTGTTTTTTAAATGGAATACCCCGTATATTTTCACGAGGAATTCGGTGATATAAGGTTTGGGGGTTTGTTTCCTGCGGTTTTGCTGCAATTGTCTAAAAACTGCATGATACTATAAGGATAGTTTTACCTAAAAAAACCTGGCTGCCATTTTAAAAATACGCTTATTTCTTTTTGGAGAAGTTTTGTAATGAGGTTTTTATCAGAAGAACGGCTTCAAATTATAACTCTCTATTATAAATGTGGAGAAAACGCCAGGGAAACACAATGAAGATATGTTGCAAATTTCCTCCGAAATATATCAGTAAAAACGATTTTAAAACTGAAGGTCTTATTCGAAGAAACAAAATCGTTACATATTAGAAAAAGGACTACAATGAGAAAAAGAAACCGGGATCGATCTATTCTAAATTATTTTAGAGACTTGGAGTATGGCCCTGCAAAAAGAAGAGTAGCCTATGCGACGGTTCAGAGAACACTGAAATATATTAAGTATCTTCCATATCACGTTCTTCGAGTGCAGCATTTAACAGGTGAACAAAAAGAACTTCGCTATCAATTTGTTTTACAAATTTTAATCCATGAACTAGATAACCAATCTACCCTGTTTCAAACGATTCTTTGGACGGATGAAGCTACGTTCACTACAAAGGGAATGTTTAACCGACGCAATACGCACAGCTGTGCAAGACAAAATCCCAGGAAATTTCAAAAGATTAAATACCAAGGGAGGTCTTCTCTTGATGTCTGGTGTGGTGTGCTTAACAATAGAATTGTCAGGCCAATATTCTATGAGGGATCCTTAACTGGAGAAAGATATCTCAATCTTCTTGAAAACGATATTAAGGACATTTTGGAAGAATTGCCACTCGAAACGTATCGCAAGATAATTTGGCAACAAGACGCCCCATGCTTTTTGTCAAGTTGTGCAGTATCTCAATCGCCGATACAATCAGTAAATTGGACGTTATGGTGCTATTCGATGGCCACCTAATAGTCCAGATATTACAATTTTGGACACTTTTCTATGGGGTCACTTGAAGAATGTCGTTTACCAAAATGGGAACACAAACACGGAAAAAATGTCAGAAGAAATTGTAAATGAAATTAATCGTCTTAACCAAGAATCTCTAATAATATCGGCGAGCTTAGAAAGGCTAAAGAAGGGTTATACATCATGTTTCGAAAATAAGGGGGGTCATATGGACATTTAAATTATTAGTAATATTATAATTTTTTGGGTAGTTTTTTACTTAACGGGCCCACGGCCAATTTTATTGAAATTTTGTATGCGAGGGTTTTTTGGGGCACTCATCACGAATCTGAAGTCAAATTTTGTCGGACTTTGCTAGTTTTTGAGTTATAACGTCCCACTCGAACCTAACCTAAAATCTGCACAAACTCCTAAAATTCCTCCTTCTTAAAACTGATTACACCCAAAATGGAAGATTTTATGGTAATACATTTATTATTTTATACGATAAATTTAATTTTACGTTTATTTTATTTTTAGCAAAAAGAACACAACAAGCGCTTCTTAAAAATAATATTTTTACTTTAATAAATGTCAACAAAATTGCCTAGGTATTTTAGACAATTTTATGTTGGTACCCCAGAGACCTGCGAAACAATTAAATGCGCTTACTTTTTAAATTACAATAGCGAAAAATACAAATAATTCAAATTTATAAAGAAGGCCATTTAATTGTTTCGCGGGTCACTGGCGTACCAACAAAAAACAGTCTAAAATCTCCAGACAATTTTGTTGACATTTATAAAAGTAAAAATAATATTTTTAAGAAGTCCTTGTTGTGCCTTTTTTATTAAAAATATTTGTTAAATGAAGGTGAAATTGAATTTATCTTATAAAATAATAAGTGTATTTCCATAAAATCTTTCATTTTGGGTGTAATCAGTTTTAAGAAGGAAGACTTTTAGGAAAGTTTTGCAGGTTAGGTTTGAGTGGGGCGTTATAACGCAAAAACTAGCAGAGTCCGACAAAATTTGACTTCAGATTCGTGATCAGCGCCCTAAAAAACCTTTGTATACAAAATTTCAAAAATATCAGCCGTGGGCCCGGTAAGTAAAAAATTTCCATTTTTTATTATAGGTGTTCTTATTACCACCATATTTTTCCTCGTATTGTACTTATATTTTTTCGTTTATTGTAATTTTGTTGCTTAGTTTAGAAATAGATATATAGAAGCCGTTCTTCTGATGAAAACCTCATTATAAAACTACCCCAAAAGTAATAAACGTATTTTTAAAATTCTTGACTTTGACAAATCAGCACCTGTGATCTGTGGCAGCCAGGTTTTTTCAGGTGAAACTATCCTTATAGTATCATGTAGTTTTCAGGCAATTGCAGCAAAACCGCAGGAAATAAACCCAGCAACCCCTATATCACCGAATTCCTCGTGAAAATCTCAATCTATTGATAGAGATTTGATAAATATACGGGGTATTCCATTTAAAAAATACGTCACTCGTAACTGTAACTCTTTTGTTTTTGTTTCAAATGTTTTTCTGATTGGATTATTGATTTCTACGGAAAAAAATACACGAAATTGGTATATTCGTTTTTTTAAAAAAGTACAGGAAAGTTCAAAAATAAAGCCTTGTTTACTTTAAAATGAATAACCCTGTACAGATGGTTGTCTCTGTAATGCATGTCCAAAATCCATTTGGCATGCACAAGCTCAGGTGGCATACACCTTCATTTAAACTACTGTTGGATGATCTTTAAGAGTGAAGGCTAACACGGTCCTCACCCTATTTTTAGACCTATATGTTTATCAGTAAAGTCCTCCAGGGGTAAAAATTTTTTCCATTTAATACTCCCATCTTTTCCTGTCCGGTATATTAATTGCATACTTTTACCAAATTTTTTTTAGGTAACTAACCACAACATACTTGTATTATACTGGTATCTCAGCATAACTAACAGGAAGCAACACGCTTTCATGAACTGGCGGGAAGGTATGACCATTTTTCCCGCGCAGGTTCAGCCAACGTTTTGCTGATATATCATGTGTCTCCTTTATTTGAATTGTAATCGTTTCTTTTGTGTTTTGTACTTAAAAATATTAAAAGCGCCGCCAGGGAAAGATCATGCTACCTGTTAATTATGCTGTGCACAAGTAAATATGTTACATGATTTTTCCGTGGAAGTAGTTAGTCTTTAGTATGACATCACAGTTTCCAGGTGACGAGATGTCAATTCTTTCCATATCCCCTTTTATATTTGTTTTTCTCTATTCACACAAATATTTTATTGATTTTAGAATGATCTTGTAATGGGAACATTAATAGTCTAACGGCCGAGTGATGTTCGCGTTGTTAAATTTAGCAATGGACTTAGCAATTATTAAAAGTTAACAACGGTTTAGAATGTTTAACAAAACGTCATTGTCAGAGTTATTCAATGATTTTAGTAGGCAACCTGTCAAAATCTGACATTTTGTAAAACATTCTAAACCGTTGTTAACTTTTAACAATTGCTAAGTCCATTGCTAACTTTAACAACGCGATCATCACTCGGCAGTAAGTGTAAGATCTAAATTAGGGACGATTTTCGCCCATATGCCAACCGGATGAAAATTATTTATCAAAAACAGTATGTAAACAAATGTATTGCAAATGGGTTACCTAAAAAAATATGGCCAAGTATATTATAAGTCTATCTTAAAAAAATTAACAAATTTTTACAAGGAGTCTCTGTATAATGTCAATTCTTATTCATCCGGTTGGTAAATGGGCGAAGGTCGCCATTAATTCCGATCGGGTTCTATAATGTTTTTTAATTTTTCTTCAATTAAAAAAATTATCTAACGGAAAAAATATTTAACCTACCCAATAATTTTACACAATTTTTAGGTTTAGATCCAGCTGGTCCAGGTTTTGGCGATATAAAAGACGAACTGAGACTTGATCCCCAGGATGCAAAATTAGTAGATGTTATTCATACTTACTTAAGAGTAATTGGAGCTGCAAGACCTCTCGGTCATGTTGATTTTTACCCTAACGGTGGAAGATACCAACCTGGATGTCCAGATATAACTAGTTGTAGGTACTAAAGTAGATGTTTGAAACTAAATTCCGACATAAATGATTGAAAAAAAAATATATTAGAACTCAAAAACCAGTTAGAAATTAAAATTTAAGCTGAGCAAATATAATTTGTTAAGTAAGAAAACGGCTGTTCGTTTATAATTAAATAATACTTTTTTATAAAATAGTCCTTACAAAAATGATATTAAATTTACTTACAGTGTTAATTTATATTTGTAATTATTTTTTTTTAATTCTATATAAAACAAGTTTAAAAAATACAATTTTTAAATATCTTAGGTTTATTTGTTAAAAAACAACTTTTAAATTAAAGTATTTGTATGGTTTCTGTTATATTGTTAAAAGGATATATTATTCCTTTACAATGTACAAAACAGCTTAGTTTTTAAAGAATTTAAAATAAGTATTTTATTTTTTATATTCTGAAGAACAGCCAAATAATATTTATAATAAAATATACAAAATACGATCGTTAAGACCTATGTTAACGTACCAGCAACACAATTTCTAATGAAAATAAAAAAAAAATAAGATTGGTACATATTATTTCAAGTAACTCCTTATTTATTTTAACGTCAAAGACATGTTTTTAGAGCAGACAGTTTGTTGCAGATGGGCTATATACTAATACCTTAAGCAATAATAACTAACAATAAAAAGTAAAATATTTTGCCAATGAGTTTTAAATACATACATATTATATATTATCTTATGTAAATGAAACCTTGCAAGCAGTGGCGTATATTAACTGCAAAAAGTGGGGGAGGGGCAACTTTTAAATTTAAAAATTTTATAAAATAATATTGGTACAAAATTTTCCCAAGTGCAGAATTTTTCAAAAAGTGGCGGGCCTGGGCTTCCCTGCCCCTTTCTCTCCAAGCATACGCCACTGCTTGGCAGTAGACATAAAAATACCAAAAACTATTTTGTTCCTATTAACTTGTGTCACATTTTAGCTCGTAAAGCTATTTTAAGTAATATTTTTCAAAAAAAAATACTGTTTTGTAAAGATTTTTTATTTTAGGCTAAAAAAAGTCACTACATAATCATGTTTTAATTTATTTAAATTATGTTAATTGTAGTTTAATTTTGTTAAATTATTGTTTTAGTAACGGACAGTATTTTTTGTAACCATGGACGATCCTATGAGTTATTTGCGGAGTCCATACGAAATCCAAAAGCCTTTAAATGTCAACTATGTCCAAGTTTGGAAGACGCCCTAAATAGTAGATGTTTGGAAGACAGCGAGGTTTTTATGGGGCAGGCTGAAACGTACAAGTAAGTAGGTTTATTATAAAACTTTGAACTCATTTAGAAAATTTTTACTATTATGAATTAGCTATACAGGGTGTCCCACGACGAACCGACGCGGTCGATTTCTCAAAAACTTAGCAACGGAAAATTTTGAAAATTTGGTAGTTTATAATATCGATAAGAGCAACTCGTCTTAAATATTTTTAAGATGTTTCCACTTCCGGTTGTACCGGAAGTCAATGCTAACTTCCTTATTTTTAATTAAACACCCTATATATAATTGTATTTTTGGATTTCCCAGAAAATTCTAGATATATTTGGTGTATATTATGCTATACCTAAGTCTAAGCGTTTTCCACATATCTTGCATTTTATGTCCAAAATGACGTTTGCAGACCCCAAAATAAGGAGAAATTTTTCCTATACGGCATATTCTATTATTTAATTTGAGTTGAATTCCTTGTGAAAAGAGGCCCAGTTTTGTATATGGAGTGGATATTTTGGGTGTAAATTAATACAGGGTGACTAAAAATTAAGTACAAAAATTAACTAACAAAAAACGTAAAAAGTCAATTTTTTCAAATGGAAACAACCTACTTTTATATTTTTATCGTATTTAGCAATAAAAAATAAGCTAACTTTGTATTAAGTGGTCTATTCCAAAAATGTATATTTTTCGAAATAATTGGCAATTTAACATTTTGTATTGTAAAAGTGCTATACGGCTCTTTAATTTTGTTATTAGTGGGCCATGACGGCTGGAAGCGGCGAAAAAAAGACAATCGGACGTAGAAACGTCACTATTAAGATTTGACAATAGGCCTTTTCATCATGTGACAAGCGCAAGCGCAGTCGCCATGTTGAAATGGCAATTCAAAAGTTTCGTACTGTTTTGATCGACAATGGCTGGGAATGCAGTATTATCTCCCCAATTAAATTATTTACTGGAAAAAATCGTTGATGGTGCTTCACTGATTTATAATTCAGTTAAAGCCCATAATTGTACACAATTAAAAAGGTAGCTTAAATGTCATGGACGTCTTTAAAAAGGAAAAAGAAGTGAGCTGATTGAGAGGTTAGGCATCATTACTTCTTTACTATATAAAAAGTATCAATAATTCTATTCTAATTACTCTTACCACATATAAACAATTGTTATATTGATTAAATTGTATTGTATTTAAGTGATTTATAGCGTGTATCACTCTTACATACTCCATAACAACACCGCTTCTTCGTTCCTTTTCGTACTGATATATTTAATGATTAAAAAAACCTATTTGCTAATTAAGGCATTTTTACTTTATTTCGTAATTTTTTCAATAACAACTTTTTTATATTTTTTATTTTAAATATGTGTTTACAGGCCTTTAACATTTTTTCAAAAACATTACGAAAAAATGGCGTATACTGACGCATGCGACAAAAACAATCGGACTGAAAAAGTTTGCAATTAGTTGTTATTAGATATTAATTATGCCGGGTCGTTTAAACTGCACGCACGAAGACTATTTAAATTTGTTTATTATCTACAGTAAATGTAACAATAACGGCACTGTTAAAGCAAAAACTAATAAAAGTATATTTATACCAGCAATAACCATGCATTGAAAAAAAAAACAATTATTTTAGTAAATGTTCAAAATGTCCATCTTGAACCTCTAAACATTTTTCGCATCTTAGAATAAGTTCTTCATAAGTAGCTGCTCCAATGGAGTCTTGAGACAAACTTCCGAATGCGTCCCTTACCCTTGCCATACAATCTTCTTTTGTTGTTGTATGTTGGTAGATAATAAACAAATTTAAATAATCTTCGTGCGTGTAGTTTAAACGACCCGGCATAATTGATATCTAATAACAACTAATTGTCAAATCTAAATACTGACATTTTTACGTCCGATTGTCTTGTTTTCGCCGTGTCCCCCCGTCATGACCCACTAATAACAAAATTAAAGAGCTGTATAGCACTTTTACAATACAAAATTGCCAATTATTTCGAAAACTATACATTTTTGGAATAGACCACTTAATACAAAGTTAGCTTATTTTTTATTGCTAAATACGATAAAAATATAAAAGTAGATGGTTTCCATTTGAAAAAATTGACTTTTTACGTTTTTTATCAGTTAATTTTTGTACTTAATTTTTAGTCACCCTGTATTAATTTACACCCAAAATATCCACTCAATATACAAAATTGAGCCTCTTTTCACAAGAAATTCAAATCAAATTAAATAATAGAGTATGCCGTATAGGAAAATTTTTTCCTTATTTTGGGGTCTGCAAACGTCATTTTTGACATAAAATTCAAGATATGTCGAAAACGGTTAGACTTAGGTATATCATATTATACACAAAATATATTTAGAATTTTCTGGAGAATCCAAAAATGCAAGAATGTATGGGGTGTTCCATTAAAAATAAGGAAGTTAGCATCGACTTCCGGTACAACCGGAAGTGGCACCATCTTAAAAATATTTTAGACGAGTTGCTCTTATCGATATTAGTAAACTACTAAATTTTCAAAATTTTCCGTTGCTAAGTTTTTGAGAAATCAACCGCGTCGGTTCGTCGTGGGACACCCTGTATATATATTTTTTCTCATATACACTTCGACAAGCTTACTATTATCAGAAATTTTATTAACGGTATCCATTAATAGAAGACAGCTTATAATTTAATTTTTAAAAAGACTTTTTAAAATATTTATAATCCAATTTTGTATTTATTTTTATTTTAACTATTTTTAAAAATGTTTACTCTCTTCGAATTATCTTGGATCTTTTCTTTAGTTTTTATTTGCCATTGTTAAACAAGGTGGTTTAGCTATTGACTAGGTTGAACGTATGGAACAATAAACCCCCTGTTCTTGTTGATGTTTCTTTTTAAAGTACAGTGAGATATAAATAAATAAGTAAAAGAGTAAATGGAAAGTCTTGTGACTTTTTCTGTATAATGATAAAAAAATGTAAAGTAGCCATCTTGTGTATTTATTCCGGTAGGATCCTGAAGAATGTTAAAAAATGATTTGAATTTAAAGAAAAATATATACGACATTCCACGTTTGATTTTGAAAGCGCCGTATTTTTCTAATACGTTTTATTAATAAGAGTTTCTTATTTATTTTGAGTACGGTGTGCAATTAAAATTAGAAAATAAAAAAAGGTAACAAAAAATACTATAATATTATTGCTATGAATTGTGGATCATTATTAGTGTTTTCTACATTTTTACTAACACTACCTGAGGAAGACATGTAAAAAACATAGATTATACGCTCAAACGATACAGAAATAAAACAAAATTTAAACACGTTAGAACTGCTTACAGGATATCCTCGCAAGTATAAGGTAATCATTATAAATGATTTCCTCGTGCTTTTACCGTATGCTTGTGAGGATATCCTTCTTTTTTATGAATACGGCTCATGGACTCATTGGCGGTCTCATCTGGCAATAGGTCCTAATAATACTTTTAAATTCAATTTTATATTATTCTCTTTACGAATAGAATAACTAAGTAGACTAAAAATTGTTTGGCTTATATTTCGCTAATATTATAAAAGTTTAAAGTGATTTTTTGGCAAAGAAACAAAAGGCTTTACTGCCATTCGAGCATAAGAAGGCTTCAGTGGTAATGCCAAGCTATTTTGGATTTTTGCTTGGATGCTTCTTTGTTAATTTTTAGGACTAGAACTAGAATAAAAAAGCGGGTCTAATTCTAGTAGTAAGTTAAAAACCCTTGCAAGAAATTTCAGTTATCCAAATTATACTGCCAGATGGTGTGCACATTAGAATGTGATTAATGAAAGTGGATGATAATATTTGGTAGGGTTTATTAATAATAGAAAGAAACGTTTTAAAGGGTTTAAAATTATGGTTTGAAATTCAACAACAATACGTGTTTTTCTTAGTAATATCCACATGTAGTCAAAATGACATCATAACTTTACCAAAGTAAAAAAGAGGGTTGGTTGGTTGGTTTAGAAAGAGTTGGACCCTTTGGTTATTATGCTTATCTTTGTTGTTGTAGAAGTCGGCTTATATTAATTAGATCAAGTGCAAGGCTTATTTCTTCTCCGACTTGCAAAGCTTGCATGTTGTGGGACCATTATGTATGCCGATGTTTTGTAAGTGTTACCTTAGTTGACAGTGGCTTCTCAAAAAAACCTACTACTTGTCTTATCTGAGTGCGCCCTGGAAGGAGAACCTCAGCTGTTCGTTCCTTAGAATGGTCGCCTGTTTTGGTAATTCTAGGACTGGCTCTGGGCAGGTAAAATCTTTAGAAAAACCGGTCTGCACATAATATTCCCAATATCCAGAAATCCAGAGCAGAGTGGAGAAGTAAACAAGAAGTTTTTCACAATTCAAACAGTTTAAAAAAGTAAAGCATTTTTTTAAATCTTGTGACAGTTCAAAAAGGTTTAAAGTCTAAGAACTAGAGTATCGTATGGTAAGAGGAACACGGGACTTTATTATTTGGAGATCTGAGGAAAAAAGGAAAACCTCTGCAGGCAGTAGGTTCCACAGTCGAGACTCTCTAGAGATAAAGGAACAAACAAAGTTGGAAGTTCGGGGCCTACCAAGTTTGGCTGTAAGAAATGCATAAAAGTAGTACTATGTGCTGCTCTGTTGGGAGCTGCCAAAGAAGAAATTAAAGTAACTAATTTCTCGAAGTAGAACATGTGAAAAAATTTATAAACTATGACAAAACTCCTACAGTCCATAGGTAGGCAAGAAAACGAAGCTTGTGCTTGTGCTTAAACAGTATTCCAAAGTTAGTCTGATTTGAGATACATCTTCCTCTTTCCTGGGAGCCGTCTTGATTCACTACCAGAGGCAGCGCAGCCTCTTGGGCTTTTTGTGCCTAATCTCCCATTATCATTTATACCAATCCTCCCATTAGTCTCGTTCCTTCCACAAGTCTGTATAACCCCGAGACTGGTTGGTTGATATATTCCTGTGGGCTCATTTTCGGCTGCCCAAATAATGCCTGTCTTTTGTTGTTAGTTGTGATTAGAGATACATAAAAAGTATAGAGATTAGAAGGGGAAAATACTTTTTGGCTCGAAAGAGCAACCGAGCTTTTTTAAAGCTGCTGTGGATATGGATATAATAATGTTACGAACTTTAGAAGTATTTTTTTTAGTTTATAGGAATGTGAGAAGTTAGAATTATTTAATTTAGGTATATAATATATTTAAATAAATTACCCTAGTTTTTTTCCATTCTGACGGTCATTGTAAAGTGTCCTGAGGGCGCTGGAGTCATCCATTTTGCACTTTTTTTTGCATCCTGTAATAAAATAATATCTTTAGCTAATTCCAGACTTTTTCACTCTTTTCCACATTACTATAAAAGGCGAGAGGAAACTGCACAAGGGCCAGAGTATAATCGACTTTCAAAGCACTCAGTTTGTGACAAAGGCAATTAAATCGTTACCATAATTACGTTGCATTGTTAGAAACTTTTGTGGACCTGATTGCTAAGAATAAGGAGTAAAACGAGGATTTATACGAGGTGTTACGGAACATTTGGTGTCAGAAGTGAGATGGTCAAAAGATTTAACGGAACTCTTGATAACTACCTGAAAATTAAAGAAGCTATGACAACTCAATGCTGGCTTTTTTGTAAGCCTATCGCTTTGCAGTTCACCAAACACCTGAAAAGTCACCTGCAAAATTCATTTTTTTAAAGCGAAATTGTGCTTTCTAGTTGATTTACTTACTTGACGACCTTCTACCAATAAAAAACCAGCAGAAAATTATGTAAGACAGCTCAGTAAACAGCTGCAAGAAATACACGAAAGGGTTCGTAATAGGCTACAAAAAAAGGACCGTATGAAGTCTCTTCTTCTTCTTTCCTGGGAGCCGTCTTGATTAATTACTGGAGGCAGCGCAGCCCCTTGGGCCTTTTGTGCCTAATCTCCCATTATCTTTTATACCAATCCTCCCATTAGTCTTGTTCCTTCTCTACAAGTCAGCTAAATGGCCTTAGTTGCTGACGCACCTTAATTCAAAATATCTATCTATCTATCTACAAGTCTATATAACCCCGAGACTGCTTAGTTGATATATCCCTGTGGACTCATTTTCGGTTGCCCAAATAATACCTGTCTTTTGTGATTCAACGCTTTTCATTCGCACAGAATATGCTATGTATGAGCCTATCTCTTAGGTTATCGTGCCCAGGTAGTAACCCTAATGTAATGCCAAGTCCTTTCCTATTTTGTCTGAGTACTTTTTTCTTGGATTTTTTTGGATGGGCCTCTTATGAAACTTTTTCCATGCCTTATTCTACTGAGGTTCCCCAGTATTCCTCGTGTTTGTTTCGGATACATATCTCGTAAGCTCATCCGCTTTTTCGTTGTCTTCTATTCCCGAATGTCCTGGTACCCACCGGAGAGTTACCCTGATGCATTCTCCCAGGACTTCCAATTCTTTTTGGCTTTCTCATGTCAGAATGGACCTTGGGGATTACTAGTGCCCCTAGTGATGCATAACTGTCTGTTATTATGCAGATTCGCTTGTTTTTATAGGCCCTCCTCCTATTTTCTTTTGCTAAGTGCAGTTAAGTATATATTTCCGTTTGAAATACAGAACTGTGTGTTCCTAGCGAAATGACGAATGGTGAATTTCTCATTTCACTGTACATGCCCGCTCCAGTTTCCTGCTTGGTTTTGGAACCATCCGTATACCAGATGATGTCTTCAACCGTGCCGGGGAGATCGGGTCGCTGCCACTCACTTCGATCTGGAATTTTTACCTCGATGTTTTTGTAGAATGAGTATTGGAGAATTATTTGGTCTGTTCTCTCATTCAGAATGTTGCCGCCAACCTGACTTTTTATGTTTTTATATATGTTTGTATGAAGTCCCACTATGATTTATAAGCAAATCATGGGGATTCATGGTCGGTGAAGAAGTTTGGTTATACAATCCAAAAATAACCAAGGGGCGTTCACCGAAACTCCAGAAGTCATGGGAGGGACTAAATAGAATAGTGACCGTGCTTAATGATCTGGTGTGCCGAATATCAAGAGCCACATGCAAAGATAAAAGTAGTATATCTAAAACGGCTGTGCCGCACTCAAGACCGTGAAGATACTTGATCGAGACGTTCAAAACTTGGGAGGGGGCAATGTTACGTTATTGTTTAGTTTATAAGAATGTAGGAATTTAAACCTACTACTTGTCTTATCTGAGTGCGCCCTTTTAATTTAAGTCAATAGTTTATTAAAATAAATTATTTTGGTTTTTCCCCATTCCGACGGCCATTTTGAAGTCTCCTAAGGGCGCTGGAGACCTCCATTTTGCACTTTTCTTGCATTCTATGTTAAAATATTTTTTTTAGCTAATTTCAGACATTTTTACTCCTTTTCACATTTCTATTAAAGGCGAGAGGAAACTGCATAAGGGCCAGAGTATAATCGACTTTCGAAGTATTCAGTTTGTGACAGAGACAGTTAAACCGTTAGCAAAGTTACGTTGCATTTTTGTTACCATAGAAACGTTTGTGAACCTGATTGCTAATAAAAAGGTGTAAAACCAGGATCCCTGTTTTTAAACGAGGTGTTACGGAACATTATGTTTATGTCAGTTGAAGTTATTTCCAAAACTAACGCCCACAGGATTAAATGACTCTTTGTTTTGCAGAATTTGGCCGCTTATTAATTAAGAATGAATAATGGATACTTCTTATAATATCCACCTAGATAGAGATAAAATAAAACATGATATTTGAACGTTAGAGGTCAAACAGTTCCTGCTTTTAGCGTTAATGTTAATTGATGTAAATTTTATTTATAATTACTTTTTTATTTTTTTTAGGTATGGTTTGTTTTATTTTAAAACAAGAGGATTATCACCATACTCTATAAGCCCAAACAATATTAAATAAATTCTAAATTGTTGATTGTTACTTGTGATGTAAATAAAATTCACTTTAATAAAATTGACATGTTTTATTGGAAATAATTTTTAAATATAAATGATATTATGCCGTAGACTTAATATTACAAAGTTTTAAAGTAGATATAAAATAACATTAATTTTGAAACTTTACTTCGAGCTATAATTTATATATTATTATAAATATATTATTGACTTAAAATTACATTATATATTGTTATTAGTTTACAATTATATTAAATTTGTATTATATTTAAGGCTAAATTAATTATTTATAAAAATATAGAGGTAACATAAAAACAAAAAGCTTATTTTCTAAGAGAAAATGCTGTTATATAAATATATGAGTTAGGGATAATGTAGGACAGTTTTAATTTTAAAATATTTAATATACAGGGTATCTCGTTTTTAGTTATTAGGCTGCTGTTTTAATCTGTAAGTAACACGAATTCAGAAAAATGTTGTCTATTTAAAATGTTTAAAACTAATCAGCTAAATTGCTAAAAAGTTTTGCTCTTGTAAGTATGTTCTGTATTGTTGTGGCAGATATAGAAAAAAATGTTTCGGTAAAAAAATAATTTTGAGGATTTGTAAGTTTTAGCAATTTTTTAAAATTAATCAATATTGAAAACGGTGGTAGACCTGCTACTAAGAAATTGAAAGGTTTTTTAATTAATAAAGGGTTTCTTTGAGTTTTGTGTTCGTACAGAATTCTTTGTTTTATAAATAATTTTTGTTGTGTCAACAAAATTTTTATTCATGATAATTTAACATATTTTTTCTGATAGTATAATAACTACACGTAAAATTCTATTGGGCATCCAATGATGTAGTAATCCGATTACAACAGAGGTCAAGCAGCGCCAATCGTAATTCTAATACTATGGTATACATTTTGCTCAATAACCTATTTAAGTTGTTAAGAGACCCTGTATACGAAACTTTTTTGTCGAATGTTTTGTTAGCTTTTCAAAACAAAAATATTTTTACGAAGATTAATTAAAAAAAATATATTTAAAATATATCACAAACATATAGCAACATTATACACTTCTATAATGACTTTATAGGTATTGGTGTTTTTTTTTAATATTCTATAGATTGTCCAGTGGCTTTGTGCAATGTGCATATTTCCTTTTTCATAAAGTTCTCAAAATATAATAAATTTATTAAGTCACTTATTTTTTACCTTGCGATTATTTTTGATCTTGTCTGTCTGTATCAACTAAATTTTCAACCTTCGGCGATCAAGGTGAGACTTACGACCAATTGATGGGGTCCTTCTTCTGGGGCTATTTTCCGTTTTCGATTTTTGCACGAAGTGTGCTCCAAATGGCGGAAGACAGAAAGTGGTTATGCGCAATACCAGTTGCAGTTTTTGGTCAAATTACCGTTAATTGTGCCTTACATCAATAAGAAAAAACATTTACAAAGTTTAAGTTTGTGAAAAGTTTAAAATATCTGGGGGCTACAGAGCCCGACTATCCAGAAGTTCTACCGACGAAGCTCGGGAAAACTCCCGTTGCTCGCAATGTGGTGCTGGAAAGGGGAAGAGCCACGCATGTGTGTACCAATTTTAATACACAGGCGTATATGGGAGTCAGTATTTTAGGTCTTTTTAGAGGCCTATGAATTTAAAAGAATGTAATTTTTTGACAGAAAGTTGACACGAATATTTGAGAAAAAAAAAGATCGATAAATACCGTATTGGTTTAATTAACGAGAGCCATCCTATGGCATATGTAGGGAGAAAGGATAGCGATGAAATTATTCTTAGATCTCTCAAAAGGATATAATTACGTGAATAGGGACTTGCTATTAAAAAGACGGATTGGTATGGTATAAAAGAAAATACGTTAAAGTGGCAAATGGCCGGTTGAACCAACAATTTTAAGGAACCCTTAGCACAAGGTAGTCCTGAAAATGGCCAAACAAGCAATGTGATTGGCTACATTGGAGATTAAAGAAAACTTAATGCTAAGGGTTTTTTTTAAATTGTTGGTGCAACCGGCCATAAGATCCTATTTAAGAGGAAGAACTCAAAGGGTAGTACTTAATATTGTGAAGACCTCTTTTAAAAAACCAGGCTTTTTTATTTATTATTTTTATAATTAAACTTAATTTAATAGTAAATGATCCCAATATGGACTTAACATCCATTGCTATCAATACAAATTTACAAGTAAACGGCAAAGAAATTCCTGAAATGCTGATTAATTTAAAATAAACACAAAAGGATAATATAGAAATCGATCGATATCCATTTAAATCAAAATTAAGAAGAAAAAATAAGTGTCTAGGTGTACATTAGGATTTTAGGATTGGTCAGGCCATATTAAATATCTTTGTGCAATAGGGTCTGTAATTACTTGCATGTAGTCTTAATATATGTCAATGGATGTGAGATACCAACATTGTATATTGCAAACTTTAAATTAGTAATGATGAAGGATTACTTTATATGGATAAAGCTGTATAATAAATTAAGCACCGAACTAAAAAAAAATGAAAGAAAGCTAAAAATACAATTGTATATTTTTATAACTAAACGTAATATAAATAAAAAAATTTAGTACTATTATAATTATTATTTGGTAAATGCACCTAAAATGACGTACATTTAAGTAATTGCAATGCAGTAACAAAATAAATACGCAATGTAGTAAAACATAAGTGGCTCAAAATTTATTTAACCTTTGGAATTTAAAAACTCATTGAAGTACATAAATTTTCCGCTAACAGTCTTACGGTTTTTACAGATTTTTCGCATTACTACAATGCCTTTGAATTTGAGCTAAGTACACATAAAATAAGTCTCATAACATTAAAACGGTCTGCTTAAAAAATATTGTTAAAATTATTATCAAATAAATTTTCATAAATTAAGTGTGGCAATATACGTTAGTAAAAGTGTGGTCTTGTATTAAGAACCTTAATAAATTATTAAAAACCAAATTTCTTTTTTAAATTATTATATTTGTATAAAACTTTTTTATTAATTTAAAAAAATATTTACTTAGCAGTAATTCACTTTGTTCACATTCTAAGGATTTAAGTTATTTATTTTTGACATGAACATATTCCTAAAAATTATAAAAAAATGAGATATTTTTAAAAATTGTGACCACAAAAGGTGCCTATTCATTTAGCGCGGCGGACGCTCGAGTCGACTGCCTGCGGTACAGTGATGTTAGACAGTAACCCAATATACCTTTTGTCGTTAAAATTGTCGTTAAAAGCTGGTGTTTAAAAAAATCTGGTACGATCTTATCATGGATACTAAAGATAAGAAGGACCATCTCTTATGGCTGTTCAAAAAGTGGCCTCAGAATAGCATTAAATAAAGAGGCACTGGTGAAGCGGAGGGTATGGTAAAGTGAAGTTTAAAAACGGCCCTCTGGAAAACCAATGTTATCTAAATTTACTGCAGTTTGAGAGCCACTTTTGTAACAAAGAGATGGTCCTCCATATCTCTAGTCTCTATGATAGATTCACTACGTAAGTCAGTTTAGTACCCTTGGGTGATAATAGATAACGCTGTGATCAATTTCTATAGAAGTACCATCTGAAGTCGTCAATGGCCGTAAGCAAGTTAGCGCTAAGTATTAGTATACACCTAATATTATTTCTTGGACAATGTTTAGAGATGGTATTTTTGCATACCAGCACCATGTTTACTTGGTACATGGTACAAGACTCTAAAAAATGGTACGTATACCAACAAATTGGTACGTCTAACATCACTACTGCGGTATCCTAAACCAGGTTCGACCAATCTTAATGGTTCGACTATGGCGTATTTTACTTACGGAGGCAACGATCACAAACACGCCGCATGCGTACCTTAATATATTGTATTTTATAAATTTGGGCTTTAAATTTTTAATTTAAAAATACAATAATCAGCCATTAAAGGCAAACCCGTTTATTGGTAAATATGCCTGACCGTTTTAATGCTTTAAACATGTATAAACAAATGCATAGATTAACTTAAATAAAAAAAAGCATAAACGTTATTCATATCCTGCCAAGAAATTTAAATAACATAAATATGAACTTTATGGCCTAAAATAATAAAAATCAATCTCAATCAGCATATTATCCCAGTAAAGTTAAAGAATCCTTTCAATAAAAAAAATGGCAAAATTACACAGCCACACAAAAAAGAAAAGTGGTCTGTACTTTTTATGCGATATATGTATATTCAGGGCCATACTACCCCTATGGGCTGTTTGGGCTACAGCCCAGGAGCGCCGTAACTTAAGGGGCATCACGAACGTAAAGATGAGGCATTTTTAAACCACAGCCCACAATTAAATGAACGAACGTTTCTAAAGATCTTTGCAAATAGCTGCATTTTTAACATAAAATTTATTGAAATATTTTGTAAAAAACCGCCTTAACATGAAATATTAATATTAATTTTCAAATAGAATTTCTTTAAATAATAAAAAGCGCTAAAGTGCTGACTATTTTATCGGACCATGGTATTCCTAGGTACTTCGGCGCCCTGAATCCGAATCCAGGGTCACTTTATCCCCATCATGTCAGAAAAACGAGATTTTAAGGTCATTTAGAGGTCAAAATAGTGATATTTTTAAAAGCAACCTTCGTACAACTTCTCGAGCGACCTATTAACTTGACGGGTACCTGTGTACTCTTGAGTACTTTTTGAACATTGGGAAGAAGCTCCGTATCTCGCCCAGGACCAGCCCATGGCCGGCCCAGTGGGGAGAAAGACGCCATGGGCGTTCTAACTAGCAAATTTCGATTTCCCTGCCAAGACGTGAAACTTTGACAATGCATTTACTGTAAGTTAATTAAGGTCCACCCGGCAATAATAGTAAAGCTATATATAGCTTTACTATTACTACAGTCAAATTTACAAGAACTGTTTTTTTATGTAGTTTCTAGCTCTGTTGAAATGTCCTACCTGAATTTATCCGCAAGCAAGAACGCATATCCGTCTTCAAAATTCGTAACCCTTGGGTCAACCTTGACCGTTGACCTTGGATTCGGATTCAGGGCACCGAAATATCTAGGAATACCATGGTCCGGTCAAATAGTCAGGACATTTTTTTTTGTAAACCTGTGTAATCAATGAATTTGCTCTTACTAAAGCAAGAAAGAAGTTTTCTATCCAATACATCAATTTAATTTATGATTATGATTATTTTAATTGGTATATTTTTATGTGGATGTTTTTTTTTGTTAAAAATATTTTTTGGTGTTTATTACAATATTTTTATTATTAGTAATTCTTTTTATTTTATTTTGGTTATGTATTATATTGTAGTGCAAATAAAATTAAATTTATTGACATAAGAAAAAAATTATTATATTGCTATTTCTTTTTTATTTCTTATCATAAAAAATTATTAGGGATTTCCATCACTATTTTTGTAATCCTTAAGCTCCGTGTATTTTAACCAAAAATGAAATGCAGGTTAACGGGAACTTCATTTTACAAAATAATTTTATTTATAACTGCAATGAGATATGAAAAAAATATATATTTAAGAATTTAATGCCTAAGCCCTAGGGCGCTAATTGGTTTATAGCCCAGGACGCCAAAATTTATAAGAACGGCCATGTGTATATCAATGTGTTGTTTTCTTCCGGAATACTAATCCGGTTTTAATTGAGCTATCACATTACACAAACTTCTTAACCTTAAAAAACAGATCTAAAATACGAAACATTCACGAAAAAATACTGGAAAAAAAATACAGAATACTTTTTTTTTCAAATGTGTATTTATTTAAAAGACTATAAAAAAATTAAAAAATCTACTCTTAAAATTGATGAGTCGCGTGCCGTTTTTTAAAACCTCAAAAACGTCATCATTTTCGAAAAAAGAGCGGACGAGATTTTTAAAAATTTGAAAAATTAAGTGGCAAAATCTGGCAAAAGAGTCCGAATTTGGTTGCCATATCAAGCCCGCCAACTTATATTTTGCAAATCTATCCTTAGATTTGTGATTAGCTTGTCTGAAAACCCCCGTACACTAAATTTGGCGTAAATCGGTTGATTTTTGGAAATTGTTTTTTTTTTAGGGTAAAAAACCTTAGTAACACATTAATTTTAAAGAATGAATTTTCATTTTTCACGTTTTTTTTTAACAAATCCACATTTGGAAAATGAAAAATAAATTTTTTGTGTTTTGTCTTGTGTTTTTTTGGTGTTTTGGACCTCTTTTTTGAGGTTAGGATGTCAATTTTAACCATATACATAATGCATATAACTGCTGATGCCATACTGCCGAATTGACCCCAAAAGTGCTCTCACTCTTGGGGTCAATTCCTCAGTACGAACGTTATGCGAGCCGCACTCATGCTGTCTCACTCTTGCGCGTGACTACAAAACTGTATAGCCCCGCAATGAGCGAGCGCTAGAGTGAGAGAGCATGAGTGCGACTCGTTTAGCATTCTCTCTCACTCTTGGGGTCACTTCGGCTGTACGGTATCAGCAGTCGATATGTTAAAAATACTTCGGGATACATATATCATTTGTAAAGTACAAACCAATTTTCTCCCTTTGTGTGTCTGTAATATTGCTAATTTTTGAGATAGGAAGACCTTTCAAAATAACCTAATAGATACAGCAAAAACTAGGTAATTTTACAAAAAAATAAGGGGGTGGCATAAAAAGTAAAACGGTTGCTTACATGTAAAACTACTAAAGACCATAAAATTTGAGATGTTTTTAATCCCAAATATTAATTTTTTTTGGTAAGAAAATCATATTTAAGTAATTTTAATTATGTCTAAGTGCTCCTTTGGAATAAAAGCTTAAAATAAAATTTCCCTTTTATTGGTAACTTCTGCGTTTTGAGGCATTTTCGGCGAATACTAAAATATCATTTTTTGCAAGGTATTTCAATACTAAATGGCAAAATTTTTAAAAACACTTCTAAAAACAAATATTTGCAGTTAATTTAAATATTAATAAACGACGAATATTATATTTAAAAAGCCAAATCTTGCAATTTTACTAAAGTTATTTTGAACTGTAGCCAAATAGGGATCTCTTTCAACCACATCAATATGTTTTTTATTTACATAATAAACGCTGCTGTTATGATACAAAGCAAAAATTAAAAGCTATTCTGCGGAGAGACAGTCAAAGTACTAAAAACCATTAGAAATGTGACAAAGCTGTTTCTTCCAAAGTTCTTAGTAGTACATTAGTTGTTAACTGTTTACATCTTAAAAATATTCCTTGTTTATGAATATGCTATTCATGAAGTAACTTAGAAGAAATTCTCTATGAACATGGAAACAACATTTGGGGCATGGTTTCTTCTAAAGATCCCAGTAGCACATCAGTTGTTAACTTTTCTTATCTTTAAAATGTTTTATGCTTATGGAAAAAGTATTGATAAAGTTATTTAGAAGAAATTCTTGATGACTATACAAACAACATCTGGATCATTAGCATGCCTTGGTTGCTGATAATAAATGGCCCTTTTAAGAAACTGATAACGTAATGCTAGTTATTGGACTACTAAAAGGTCACTTTTAAAAAATAGTCCATGTCAAAAAGCAGCATATTTTAATTTGTCATAGTTTGGGTTCATTATTTTTATAATA
The DNA here is from genome assembly GCA_019359885.1 of Listronotus oregonensis. NCBI lineage: Eukaryota > Metazoa > Arthropoda > Insecta > Coleoptera > Curculionidae > Listronotus > Listronotus oregonensis. The sequence goes on from JAHBCN010002477.1 coordinate 60,395, forward strand.
AAGAATATATGTATAGTCAATAATATGACATTACTTTTATGTTAGGCATATACTCTGTGGTAAATTAAATTGTTTAAGTAAATGTTTAATTTACCTAAATTTCAGACACTAAAGAGATGCTGCTGTCTTACAATATTTTTTATAAAAATACATTATCTCTTTGAAAATATAAATAAAATAAACGTTTTGAATATTTGGCTCTTTAAAACGTGAGCTCCCTTACTGGACACATGGACTGTAGTCTAGTCAAGAAGTTGATTTCCTGCGAAAATTAGTTGCAAGTCTCCTAAAAATATGGTTAATGGTTTAAACGATCCGGAATGGCATCTAGATAAAGATGTATTTTGAATTTTTCTGCAAAAAAAATTACAATTGTTATTAACAAAAAAACTGTAAAAAATAGTCGTCCAGCTTTCTGGCAAAATCTTAAAAAGTATAAGTGACAACTCAAATATTATAAAAGTTTCTGAAAGTGCAGGAAATTTCAGAACTAAAGTTTTCTATTTCCGGAATTGTAGCTTTAATATTATTAATTTTAATTTAACATTAAAAATCGGCTTTTGAGCGGAAGTTTCGGCATGAGCGCGCTGCCACTGTAGTGAGCGTAGTTTTTAAATATATTTTTTTTATGCAAATAAATGTTAATTTAAAAAATTGACAAAATTTTGGTGTCATCTGGACATTTCAAAGAATATGATTCCGCGATAATAAAAGTTGTATTACCATTTTCCAAAAAGTTATTTTATTGTCAATTAACTGTTAAGGTCTCTGTTATCATAAAAGGTGGTATAAAAGTTTAAATAATTATTCTTTATTTTTTTTGTTATTTGGAGTTTTTTTATAAACATACTTCCCCAACAAGATGACATTATAAAAGTTTATAAAAATGTTTTATTTAATTAATTATTAACTTTTGAAGTAAAAAAAAGTGAAAAATTTAAATAATGTTTCTTAAATAATTTTTTTAAATTTTTTAAGCTATTGCCAATTTCATCTTCATGTAAGGCATTTTAAAATTACATTTTAATTTTTTTTCCTGCCATTTTTAATAGGTAGTTTATAAACCAATGAAATAATTAAATATTTAAAAAAAATCACTATATTGTTAGGGTAAGAAAACAATGTTTTTTTTAAACAATATTTTGTTATTTATAATTGTTTTTTTCATATTTTTATTATTGAAATAATTATTACTAATTTGTCTTTTTTTTTAATCCTTATTTGCATTTCCAAATATAAGGGCAAAACAATTTTTTTAAACATACAAAAGTTACAAAAACAGCATCCTGCAACAATATGGCAAAAACATTTTTATCCATCTTTTTGCCATTATAATTAGAAACGCAAATTATGACTATAAAAGAAAAACAATTCCTTAATAATATACTTAAATAATAAAAATATAAAAAAAAGATTATAAACAATAAAAAATGTTTTAAATATTTTTTTAATCATTATTTTCTTACGCTAATAATGTGGTAAAAAAATTTAAAAAATATTTTATTAATCAATTAAGAAAAAAATTTAAAAAGTAATTATAAAATGCCTTATATGAAGATAAAATCAGTAACAACTTAAAATAAAAAAATATTTAAGAAACATTATTTAAAATTTTCCTCTTTTTTTACTTCAAAAGTTAATAATTAATGAAGTAATTTTATTTTGTCAACTTTTATAATGTCAAGTATGTAATAAAAAGGCTCTAAAAAATTTATAGATTAATTATTTAAACTTTTATACCGCCTTTTATGACAACAGAGACCCGTAAAAAACTGTTAATTAACAACCCTATAAACAACGTTTGTCGATTTTCTAAAGGTACTGTGATGGCCCACTAATGTCAGCGTCTTTTAATTGACTGTGTCTATCACCATTCGTTGGCCCGATATTAATCCTCAGTTAATGGTTCGACACAAAAAAAAACTGATATATCCACAGTGGCCTATTAATTTAACTGAGTTACAAATCCAACGTTATTAATTAAGCATTGGCCCACTGCATTTATTCGTTACTCAGCGTACGTTAGATCGTGTTTGTTCTCTTTTTTGGCCCTTTGCCTAACCACCGACAACTAAAAGTGAAACGTGCCATCATAACCTAACTTTTTCAGAAGCTTGGTAATTTTTGTGAATGATTAGGGATGACGTGATCGGAAAGTTTGTACCGTTTTTCGGCAGTTTTTGTGTTTTTTGGTGTTTTGGCAAATGAAAAGTATATTATGGTGATATTTTATAGTTTTTCGAATCTTTGTTATTATTATATTTCGTATTATTATTGGCTGTTATGTTAATTCTGACTTTGCTTCGTATTTTTGTAGTTAGACTTTTTTATGACATTTTAAATTCATCTGCAAACCACATTGTTTTAAGTGCCTCGTTTGTCATGTTGTGCTCAAGGCAAAATATTATAGTTTTTTTATGTATTCATATTTTTTTTAATAAAAATCAAAACTTTTACATTTTTATTTTATTTGGTTTTCCAGTGGTGTTCCAACAGTGAGCCTAAATGAAACACGGTAAATATTAGTTACTATTTAGCTAATATCCCAATGATTTTCCAACAGTGGCCCTAAATGAAACATCGGTAAATATTAGTTGCTATATCCTTAACACCCCAATGGTTTTTCAACAGTGGGCCTCCATAAATATATCATACGGCCAATATGTAGAAGTATTGGCAAACTGACTGATAAGTGTCGATGGGCCGGGGTGCCAAACACAATAAGGGCCGATGTTGGCACCAACATATATTGTGTCAATGGGCAGTTGAATAAATAAATGAAAAAGTATATTGGGCTATTGATTTTCCATTATCCAATGTTTATAGGGAATTGAATAACTTTTTAAAAAAGAGTGATACAACTTTTATTATCGCAGGATCATATTCTTTAGAGTATCTAGATAACACCAGAATGTTTTAATTTTTTTTTTACTAGTATTTAATTGCATAAAAAATTATTTAAAAATACGCTCACTACAGTGGCGGCGCGAGCATGCCGAAACTGCCGCGCGAAAGCCGATTTTCTTGCTTTTTCCTGCTCTTTCAGAAACTTCTATAATACTCAAGCTATCACTTATACTTTTAGAAATTGCCAAAAAGCTGGACGGCTTTTTTTACAGTTTTTTGTTACTGACAATTGTAGTTTTTTCTTGCAGGATCCAAAATACGTCTTTTACTAGATGCCATTCCGGATCGTTTAAACCATTATCCCTATTTTTAGGAGACTTCTCGACTAGACCACTGTCCCTTTAGTGGTTTTAGATATAATTAACCGTTTATTAGGCATTTACTAGTTCTTAACTTACATATTTGATACCTTTCTATTTCTTTTGTTTTTTTTTTTATAACCTGCTTAATCTTGCCACATACAATTATTTTGATTTACTTTAATTGGCTTTACTCCGTATACAATATCGCTACTTTTAACAATCTATAATCTATATCTATTTAGCTAATAAATACTAGTGCCTAAAGACAGTGATTACGCACTTTCCTTTTATTAAATTAAATTAGCGTGATGCTTTTAAAACTTATTTAAATTAAAATATACGAAAAGTTAAACCCGATCATGCGCTGCTAATACTGTTGCAGGAACCGAAAATAGAAGGCTTATTTTGGACGCTATTTCCTTTTAAGGAAAGTCGCACTCACTTCTTGGTAACTACTTTCCTACTACTTTGGACACATACTTAAAATAGCCTTATGATACGTAGATGGAAGAGTTTGTTAAATTTTGTGTGAAGATTAGTAACCGCTTTGTTCTTGGTGTTTTAAGATCAGATTTTAAATAAGGTATTATATAAAATATTTATAAACTTTATTGGATTTAGTACCTAATTAATTTAAGCTGTCTATACCATGTGTTAAAAAAATATATATTTTGTAAACTAATTGTCAAACAGTGTCACCCATAAAGTCCGCATCAAATGGAAAATTTTTTTCCTAATTAATTTGGGTAAATTTTCTTTTTGCCAAAAGTTTTTGCTTTAAAAATTATGCCAAATAATGTATATAAGAATGATCACGTGCCTTTTTTTAGCTGTCAAATTTGACATTTTTTTCAAAAAATCGCAAAATGAAAAGTTGCATATTTTTAAATTCTACAGCCACATACCAATTTTCAGCTCTTAGGTACAATTTAATTTTTTTTCAACTTTTTGTAGTTTTCTACTATATGAATTTTCCAAATTTATTTAAAACCCTTTAAAAATATTTTTTCATATTAAAATTAACTTTTGAATGTACTACTGGTACTTTATAATCCTGGTCCAAATAATTTTGTACAAAAATAGAAGATACACCAATGAAATAGCGTCAAACTTGATGCAAATGTGGTATAATTTTAACAAAAACCGACGAAATCCACTTAATTTCTGTTTGCTATTAAATCGTTACATTAAAAAATTGGACAATGTTATAAAATTATTGTTAATTTAAATTCTGGTAATTAAAATGCTTTTTTAAAACTCTAAGTGCAATGGTTAAATAAACCCTTGCCTTATCGATTGATCGTAATGTAACATCAGATAAGAGTGTCATAAAAACATTTGAACAAAATTAATGAAGCAAAATATCTGTTATGTCAAGAAAGCAGTTGTCATAAAAATTGTTTATTTGTGTTATTTTATAATATTTTTTCCTAAAAAAATGTATGAAAAAATATTATAAAATAACACAAAAAAAGCAATTTCTTGATAACTGCTTTCTTGACGTGACAGATATTTTGCTTCATTAATTTTGTTCAATTGTTTTCATGACACTCTTATCCTATGTTGCGTTACGACCAATCGTTAATGCAAGGGTTTTTGTTTTTAAAATTGCACTAAGAGTTTTAAAAAAGCATTTTAAATCCCAGTATTTAAATTAACCATTATTTTATAACATTGTCCGATTTTTTAATGTAAAGATTTAATAACAAACTAAAATCCAGTGTGATTTGTCAGTTTTTGTGAAAATTATACCATATTTGCATCAGATTGGACTCTATTTTATTGGGGTATTTTCTATTTTTGTTCAAAATTATTTGTACCAGCATTAGTAAGTACCAGGATAACATTTAAAAGTCAATTTTAATATGAAAAAATAATTTTAGAGGGTTCTAAATAAATTTGAATAATCCATATAGTAGAAAACTACAAAAACTTGAAAAAAATAAAAATTGTACTAGAGAGCTGAAAATTGGTATATGGGTGTAAAATTTAAAAATATGCAACATTTTCCTAAACCATTTTTAAAAATTTTGAAAGATAATGCTTCATTTTCGATTTTTTTGAAAAAAAATTTCAAATTTGACAGCTTAAAAAAGTCATGTGATTATCTTTGTATACATTCTTTGGCATGATTTTTAAAGCAAAAACTTTTCGCAAAAAGAAAATTCACCCCCCTTAATTAGGAATTTTTTTTTCCATTTGATGCGGACTTTATGGTTGACACTGTATAATGCTTTGTAAACATTAAAAAAATATGCAATAATACACGTCGTTTACAGGTGGTTAAATTTATTTTTAAGTAACAATGAAATATAAAATTCTTGTTAAAAAGTGTACTAATTAAATTTAGGGTTTATAAATTATAAATATATATCAGTAAAATGCTAGAAATATGTAATAAATTTTAAGACCAATTTATATTTAAATACGACGAAATCTGCGATAAATACCCACATTAAAGTCTACAAAAATATATTTTGTATCTCATTTATTAATCAAAAATTTCAAAATGGCGTCTTAATTCTTGTGGGTGCTCACCATAACGAGGATTATGTTCTGCTAAGGTAAAAATCTAATTGATATGTTTATAGATAAGGCATGTTATGAATTAAATTTGTAATAAATTACTTGATACTAAAAACTTACATACATAAATTTACTCAGCTTACAATAATTAAAGAACTCTACAGGATTTAACAATCTGAATAAAGTTTTGAACATTGCGTACTATCTCAACACACAAAAATATAAAGTCACTAAGTTGATATATTTGTAATTTTATAATAATGAGAAAACGGGCATTTACCAAATTTTATTCATAATGAACTTGTATATAAAATTTTTTTATGCTTGCGATCCATATATAAAATCTGGGCTCTTTCTGGTTTAAGGGACATGTTTAATAAAACTAAATTCTATCTTTAACTTTATTGATAAATGCCCATTCTTACGAGTGCGTAGTAACGACACGATGCCTAAGTGAATCTGTCATCCTACGCCATCATACATACTAATCTAAATGCATTTGTTAAAACTTTGAATTTTTAAGATTGTATAAATAGTGTGGTGTTTAATTTATTTAATATGAGATACAATATATTTGAAACTGTGCTTTATTTAAAAATATTAATTGCTTTTTAAAAATTGGTTTAAAAAGAAAAAAAATCTTAATGGTGCGGCCTAAAATTTAATATTAGACCTACAAGGAGTATGTATAGAAAAATGAAGAAAATTTGATTTTACAGTGGATGTTTATTACAAATAAAGTTACACAAGTATTGCTAAATAAGAATAGACGTTTTTGAGCTAAAGCCCCCTAATTTTCCATGTTTTGTCCCTACAGATTATTGTTTTTCTTTTCTTTAACGTTTGTAGAAGTTAAGTTTTTGTCATAAACAATTAGTGTCTATATATATATATATATATATATATATATATATATATATATATATATATATATATATATATATATATATATATATATATATATATATATATATATAAATATACAGGGTTCCACAGATTCGAGTGGACGCATGATACGAGCCGGTTAAATTATGCCGGGTACTTCCGGAGATATCCGAAAAAAAAAATTTGCCGATTTCGTTTTAATTTTTTTCTGACGTTATTTAAAGAGATATGGAAAAACAAAAGATACTTTCTTTAGGCTACTTTTGAGGCTCTACAAAACAGCGTTACGAGATTTTCCGTACGCGTCGTTTTCGTAAACCATCATCAACTTAATTTTTTTAAATACGGATGTGGGTTTTTTATTTAATTTTTTTGAATTCCTTATTATCCCAATTACAAAAATGTATAACACTTAATATTTATTAACAAATATGGAACGCCCCTATAAGAAATGATGTTCGTTCCTTGTCTAACTTATTGTCTCTTATGGAAAATAGGTTTATTTAACAGAAAAATATTAAGTGTTATACATCATTGTAATTGGGATTATAACTGCTTCAAAAAAATGCAATAAACAATTAAGTGTCGTATTTAAAAAATGAAGTTGATGATGGTTTACGAAAACGAAACGTCGTACGGAAAATCTCTCAACGCTTTTTTGTAGAGCTCAAAAAGTGGCCATAAGAAAGTGTCTTTTGTTTTTCCATATCTGTTTAAACAACGTCAAAAAAAAAAAATATAAAAACGAAATCGTCAAATTTTCTTTTTTCCGGATATCTCTGGAAGTACTTGGAATTTTGCAACTTTCTAAAGTGGACATGGTTGGTTACGCAAATACACAATTTTGCCATAATTTAACCGGCTTGGTATCTCTCACGGTTTCCGAGATCCCCATGCATGCACTCGAATCTGTGGCACCCTGTATATATATAATTTGTCGTCTTCCATGTATTTAAACATTATTAATGAAGTAATTTTCGTCATGACTTAGGTTTTTTTGAAAGTTGGACGTATCTATGTTCAGCTTTATTACTAATTAATAATTTTTTAAACCCATTTTTTTATAATGGCAGCCAAATAACATTATTATATATTAAAGTTGCAAACCATACAAATAAAAATTAAATAGAAATGTTATGTTTATAATGCTATTTTAAAACAGAAAAAATAAAATAATGTTAAAAATATGTCAATTCCAACCAGAAAGATTAAAATTTCCCGCTTAGCCGAAGTACAAATTTGAATGAGTTTGACGTGACGGACAAAGGAACGGCGCTTACCGCCCACTCGTTCCTTGACATGTAACGTTTGTGCCTGTCATTTCTTAAGTTTTTTTTAGGTTTTAAAAAGGAAAAGGTTCTTTTTAATAGACGAAGTGATGTCAAAAAAAAAAGGCTGAAAAGCCTTTCAGTAAGTGAAGTATTAATTAAATTTAGACTTGCTAGGCAGTTTTTTTACTTATCGGGACCATTGCCAATTTTTGCCGGAACCCCTTAGTTTTAATAATAATAAGTAATTCATTTTTAAAATGTATTTTTGATTTAAAAGCATTTGTTTGTTCTTAATATTATTTTTAAATTTAAGTCTAAAAATAAATTAAGTGTTAAGAATACTAATTGTATATTATATGTTTGTTATTTAAATAATAGATTAGAGACACATATTGTTTTGCTTTTTTATATAAAATTAAGTATTTGCCTAATTAAAATGTTAAAAATATTTAATAAAACATACTTTTGTTTACCAAATGTTTACGAATATTTATCAAATTTTTGAAAAAAAAATCATTTAGAACCTGTTAATCATTTTAAAAAACCATTTTATTTAGCCAAGAAACAACTGCCAGTTAAAAAAACAGCTCCCGAGGATGGTAAAAACCACAATATTTTGGTGATCACTTTGACATAAACCATACAATTAATGACGTAATAACCAAAGTCAACAAAATCTATCTAAACGCAGTGGTTAATGCCGGTTTTGTTTGGTTATAATTGGTTTAACGCGTAAATTGGATTAATGTTTTAAAAATAATACTGTAAGCCACTGTATTCTAAATTTAAGATTTATTAAACAACAGAATGCCTTATTTCGGTATGCTTTTTTTAATTGTGTTTGTGTTGCTTATGTAATAGTAATATTTAAAATAACAAAATAATGCCTTATCAACACACATTAAAAAATTGAATTATAGCTTTAAAATCTTAAAATTTCAAAGTTTATTGACATCAAAGTTTTAAAACCCATAGATAATTTAAAGAATTTACGCCGGATTACATGTATTACCTATACAAAAATAAATATGTCTTAAGAAATACTACAAGAATTTCTCTTGCCGTGTTTATCTCGTATCTGCTGTAGATGTTGTAACTGGACGGCGGAAGGAATCATGGGGGCTGTAGCTGCATGAGATGGGGTTCCTGGTCCTGTTGGTCCTGTTGGCAACGACTGGCGGCGACGTCGGCGAAGAGCAGGAGAAAGATTATACTTTATCTGAAACAGTATCATTATATACAGCGTGTAGCAGCATATGTGGTCGAATACGAAAGATGAGCCGAAAATTTTTAATTTTAAATACAGTGTTTTAAGGTATGCATGATCTAGAGCGACAGATTACCAGATTTTACTTAAATCGGTATTATACAATGTCAGTTACAACTAAATTGGGAGAAATCGTCACTTATAAAATACTTCTAATTTGCAAATAAGAGCAAAATTTATTATTTTTGTTATGACTAGTTAATTGAAACAATGGTGTTAGAAAAATTGTATTGTAACTAAGGCTTGTGGCATTTTTAATTACCCTTTACGGAATTTTGACAACAGAATAATGGATATCGCAATAAATATTTTTTATTAAAGAATCAAAAACTACAAATTATTTTTATAATTATGTCAAAAAGTTATTGTAAGATAATTTTTTTAAACAAGCTTTATCATTAAATTATGTGATAAATATTATATCTAATGTGCTATTTAATTATAAATATCTGTGGTAGATTAAATTTATTATAATTAATATAATATATTGGTGCAATCTGATAAATGAGACCAAGAAGCCATTTGATTCTAATCTAGCCTTTAAGAGTCTACGACTACGTGTTAACGGTATTTTTGCAGAATCTTTTAGTTAACCCTAGTATTTGTAACATGTACATACTACCCTTAATATTTTAAAACCAATTTATACTAACTCATATAGTGCTGTTTCTTTAAGTCAACTCACTAACTAGGAATTGTTTATAGATAAATGGCGTTGAATTTCACGTGTTGATGAAGTGGGTCTTCGAGGCTCTTCGTGAACTTCTTTATTTAGTTGTTGATAGTGTCCATCTCAGGGTTCTTAAAAGTGTACTTATTTCTTACGATGCACCTCAATACTTGACATCGTTATCTTACAGCTTTGTTACCTGTTACAACTTCATAATCAGATACTATAAGTCCATACCGGTTTCTATATCTGCTTTTATAATAGTAATTTATTAAAATGTGGTAATTTTTTTTAGTCAACCAGTGCATTTTTTAAATTTTGATCTTATTTTTTTGTTTATTTTGATTTTAGGTCTTTAGCAAAGCTTCGCGTCTTATTAATTTGCAGTACTAAGGTACAAAATTTGGTTCTTATTTATAAAAACTAGATTATTTTGAATACTTCTGACTGTATAGTTTAAATATACCGATTTTTCTTTTCGCTTCATAGTCATTGATTGGATTAGCAGCTAATTCCAATTTTAATGTGGCTTTATTTTTGGATTTTTTAATGCTAAATTGCCAGTTGCATTAGTACTGCATATTGTATTAAATTGTACTTTGTACAGGGATAGTTTTCAACACGCTGATCAAAAGTTTTTTTGGGCACAAAACCCGAATCCCCCACAACCCCCTCCAAAATCACCCCCAAAAACCACTGGGGATTTTTCTTATGAATAATGGGTTTCAGCCAATTGTTTTTATACTTTGCATAGTGATAGTTCTCAACATGCTGATCAAAAGTCTCCACGGACACAAAACCCAAAAACCCCACCAATCCCCCCAAAATGACCCTCAACAGTCACTTGGGATTTTTCTTATGAAAAATGGATTTCGGCCAGTTGTTTTCAAACTTTGTTCAGTGATCGTTCTCAACACGCTGATCAAAAGTATCCATGGGCACAAAACCCGAAAACTCCCTCACCCTCCTAAAATCACCCTCAAAAGTCACTGTGGATTTTTCTTATGGAAAATGGGTTTCGGTCAATTGTTTTCAAACTTTGTATATTGGTTGTTCTCAACATGCTGATCAAATTTCTCCATGGACACAAATATAGATAGCATTCCGTTACCTTACCATGGGGAAAAAGTAAGTGGGTATCCAATTATTGGGATTGGAGAGTAACACATAGATATACAGCTGGCCGTGTCATGAAATTCATGTTAAAATGGCCCCTGTCAACAGACAAGAACACTTTAGTTTTTGGTGAGATTGGAGTCTGGAGTCAGGCAAAGAGGTATTGGGGGGGGGAGTTACATACCCCGTAAGAAATCCAGATCGGGTGATAGGCTGTAGCTCTGTAACAATTTAAGTGGCTACAATTCGACAACACTATCAAAAAATTTCGTAATGCAATTGACCAAGCCATTGTTCAAAATCATCCCACTAACCTTAGAAGGTAATTTTGGGAAGTTATCCCCCCAAAATTAGCTTTTGGGCTTTGTGCCCGTAAAAACTTTTGATCAGCGTGTTAGAACTATCATTATACAAAGTTTAAAAACAATTGACCCAAACCTATTTTCCATAGAAAAAATTCCAGTGATCTTGGAAGGTAATTTTAAGGGGGTTGTGCCCGTGGAGACTTTTGATCAGCGTATTGAAAACTTGCACAATGCAAAGTTTAAAAACAATTGGCCGAAACCCATTTTTCATAAGAAAAGTCCAGAGTTGAAGGTGATATTTTGGGGGATGAGGGGTTTTTCGGGTTTTGTGCCCGTGGAGACTTTTGATCAGCGTGTTGAGAACTATTACTATGCAAAGTTTAAAAACAATTGACCAAAATCCATTTTTTATAAAAAAAATCCCAGTGAACTTTGAAAGTACCTAATTTTGAGGAGCTGGGGAGCTTTTCGGGTTTTGTGTCTGTGGAGACTTTGTCTTTATCTTTAAAAAAATGACCATTTTGGCCAACAAAAAAAAATAATATGGTTTTGGCAAAAATTTTAAAGCATTATTTATTTTTTGCCTTTAAAATAGTAGCTTATATTTTTTCTGCAAAGTCAATAAATTTAAATTCTTTAATATTTAAGTTGCAGGGGTTTTTAAATTTTGCATCATTACGTAAAACTCTGCTGTACTAAGTGAACTTTATATCAGTTTTTTTTGCACTTTTTAAATATGATTTACGAACGAGTTGCCAAACTTTAAGATATCCTAAAGCAGATTGTAGACTTTAACAGAGTTTATACTGATAAGTTCAGTTTTTTGGGGGTAAAATATAGTTACTGTGTAAAGAAAATATAGGAAAGTTTAAAACGCCTTCAAAGGTAATTGACGACTTACCCTTTAATAAACACTGCGACTAAAATCAGTTTTTAGAATTTACAGTTTTATTTTGGTAATTGTCAAGAAAATTGCCTCCACTTCGATTTTGACCAAATTTGGTATACGGTTTTTTAGGCGCTGATCACGAAACTGAAAACATTTTGTCGCAACGTTTCGATTTCAAGATATTTATCATCAAAGTTGAAAATCAAACTAATCTTATTTACACTACTTCTTCTGTTTGCACAGAATACTTGATTTTTACACTAAGTTGGTACAGAATTTCTTTTGAACACCTTTTGAAAATCTGTTTTTTATTTATTTTAAACCTTTTACCATTACACCGCAATCATGTATACACTATGTAATTATTTAGCAAACATAAAAAATGTTTTTTAAAAATTGTTTATAAAATAGGATGTGCCAATTTAGTGTAACACAATAAATGGTGTGCAAAAAGAAGGAAGAATATAGTTAAAATAAGGTTAGTTTTATTTTTAACTTTGATAATGAATATTAATAAAACAAAACGTTGCCGAAAAAAAGGTTTTAAGAATTGTGATCAGCGCCCCATAAAATATTTTCATGTAAAATTTGGTCAAAATTGGAGTAGAGGCAACTATCTTTATTTTATATTCTAAAAACGGTGCGCACTGTGCCAAGTTCCTATCCAAAAATATCGGCTTCTCAAAGTGCAAAGATCTTTCCGTATTGTTAAATGAATTGTTTTTATTATTAATACAGCCATTTTTAATAATACAGACAGATCAGTAAAAAACTATATTAAGTCAAAAAATAGTAGAATAAATTGTGGAGAGAACTTGGTTTAATTTTAGATCTCAAGACTTTAAGATGCCAATATTTTTGGCGGCTATTAATTCATCTTTTGGTTCTTTTGTATTTTTACTACGTTAGTTTCATCGGCGAAAAGCATCAAGCCAACACTATGCAACAGGCAAATTAATTTTGTTCATGTAGTTAAACCTAATCCCATAATTATTTACTAAAAGTCTAATTTGTTATTACTAGTAAAAACTATTTATATTTTAAATACTTTTACATTATAAAAATTCATTGTTTTAATTCGGCTTTTTTGTTGTTGTTAATTATAATCCTATGCTATCAATTTATTGTAACTTGAGCAAATAAATTTAAAAAGTTTCCAGGAACTGGGTAATGATTTATTTACCTTTGCTTGAATAAGGAGCTCCTTAAACACTTTGCTAACATTAATGTTTTCTTTAGCGGATGCTTCTATAAAACCATTTTCCCAATCAACTGTGACTACGGATTCTGTTGTGGCGGTATCAACCTGCAAAAATACATGTATTTTTAACTTTCTTTTTAAAGCAGAAGGTACAAAACTAACTAAAAATTATGTTATTTCTTGCATTTCTCCCGCGGTTTCGCCCGCGTGGACAACCCGATTTAGTCTGTTTTATTTTTTTTTCTTTCTCGCGGAAAAAATCTAATACATTCGATATGTGCGACAGCGACATCTGCTCTAACCTATCTGGCCTGTTTTTGTCACAAATAAAACCAATTTTTATTTGCTTGTCGGTTATAATCAATGAGCTGTTAGGTTAACTGGAGAAAGCATCGATTTGGCATAAGCGTGGCATCATAAACGCACATTCTAAGGTTCTGCCCAGCGATGAATGAAACCTCTGTACTCAAACAATAAAATCCACCAAAACCCGGGAAAATGGTTACAACAGATACTATTTTATCGTAAAGCGTGGCTGCCAAGTATCTTTCTGTTTCATTTACTTGATAGTATATTATGATTAAATTTTACTTAAATTACATCAAATTAAGCTCTACTATTGTATTTTATACTGTGAATAATATTTGTTACATTTATTACTATAAAGTATTACAAAGAAAAGCAATGATGTCAAAATACTATTTTCTTTTGGGACAGCTACTAATAAAGGCGCGACAACATGACAACAGTGCATTTTTTTTAAAGGCGTACTTCGGCCAACGACTAATAGTCGTTGTACCTCGGCTTCGCTCGACAGAAGACATCCAATGGCGTTTTAGTATAAATGTTTCTTGTTGTTTTTTGGGTTATTTTATTCTTAAAATTACATCAAATTAAGCTCTACTATTGTATTTTATACTGTGAATAATATTTGTTACATTTATTACTATAAAGTATTACCAAAGATAATACTACTACGGATAGATGTTGTCGCATGTCCTATTCGGAATACGAATGCAAATCTTCGGCTACTAGAGCAGTTGTATAATTTTTACATAGTCACGTATTCATTTTACGCCAATATTAAACTCGCAACACTGTTTAACTTTCGTTCAAGGATTGAAATTCATAGCGCGAAAATCTCTCGATGGACATCGGCTCGCGTTAGCCAAAGTCCATTAGGGGTGTCAAAAATATAGCATTGAATGGTTTATCTTATCCGTAGTAGTATTATCTTTGGTATTACAAAGAAAAGTAGTGATGTCAAAATACTATTTTGTTTTTGGACAGCTACTAATAAAGGCGCGACAACGTGACAACAGTGCATTTTTCTTAAAGGCGTACTTCGGCCAACGACTAATAGTCTTCTTCTTTTATTCCTATGGCGTTGGCTGCCACTTTTTTGCTTTCAGCGCCATTCGCCAGACTAATAGTCGTTGTACTTCGACTTCGCTCGACAGATGACATCCAATATGGCGTTTTAGTATAAATGTTTCTTGTTGTTTTTTGGGTTATTTTTGTGACAATTGTATAAATTTTACTTTTATGTAAGTACTTTTAATAAACTCAAATGGTTAGGCAGTGCCAAGTGTGTAAAGTGGTTTTATTTGATTCCTGGATTATCATTTCACAAGTAAGTACAAACCATGCTTGTACCATTCAATTGCCAATAATAAACACAAACCATGTTGGGCGCAGTCTCGATTGCGTTTATAAATGAAATGCTTTCTCTATCTATGATGTCAGCTCATTGGTTATAATTATTTAAACAATTCCCATTACAACTATTCTATATTTTAAAGATACTCAGATATTAAATAAAAAATGTTCTTCACAAGCATAATAATAATTTTTAGAAGTAAAAAATTGAAATTATTTTTACTGGTATTTAGGCGTTTTAAATTATGTTAGAAATTTAACTTAACACTATTAACTGATCATTTATAATAGTAGTAATAAAAAGTAATAAATAAAATTTGCGAAGTAACGAAATAAATTACCAAAGAATATTACAAACATTTATGAACTAAATTCATGTATTAAAATGGCCGGGAAGCCAACTAAGAAAAAACGCCCGCAACTAATTATTATATGGAAATTGAAAACAAACATATAAAATAAATATAATACCAGTTTGTAAGTTTGCTGCCAGAGTAACATATTTAAATCTGTTGGCGAACACTAAAATTTTCTGTAAGATTCATTTACACTTGGTACCCCTTAATATCGTAATAATAATGGAAAATATTATTATAAAAAATTAACAAATTTAACATACTATGGTATATATTAAATTTACAAATTTTATAATAATATATATTATATATATATATATATATATATATATAATTATATATATATTATATATATATATAATATATATATAATATATATATAAGTTTTAATAGTTGGTTCCTACGACAAACATCAGAAAGCCGAATTAAAAATAATCTAACTAAGTAAATTTTTATTAAACTAGTTGTGGATGTCAGTTTGAAGAGTCCACAAGATATCCAGTTTTTTTACGTTAAAATGCTAAATGATTTTCCTAGTAGTTTGTCACTTTCCAAAAAAATGATAACTTAAAAAATATGTACCTTCTACAAAAACAAATTTAAGCTTACCAAAAGTAAATTTTAAATAATGTCTTACAAGCTCCTGCGGCCAGTGATCAGTTAAAATGTGTTTAAGATACTAACAAAGTTCTTAACTCTTGTGGTTTTGGTGTTTTTGACAAGTAAACACACTTGTATTATATTGATAATTTACAGGTCCACCATGTAGCAGAATTTTAAACATATTAAATTTTATTGTTAAAAATTATAAAACAAGGTTTTTAAATTTTTATTTAACTGAAAATCTTTCTTATTGGAAAAAACGTCTAATTTAATGGTGGTCGACAATATCTATCTCTGAGGTATGATGTGTCTAAGAATATGAAAACGATTATATTAACACAACAGAACTAAACAAATATACTATTAAGAGTCCATTCGCGCCGCGAAAATTGGATCCAATTTGGGGTTCGGAGCATAATGTTTTTTTCAAAAACGGTATAAGTTATCGATAATTTTTAAAAACTATATGAAAGCCAACACTTAAATCTAGGCTTTTGCTGTAATATTTTTTTAAATTTGGATTTAGTTTTTATTATTTCCTTGAGTAAAAGTCACCCTAAAATCGGTTATGTTTAGATACTATTTTCTCTTAACTCGACTCATATTTTAAAAATCCGTTACAGCAAAGGTATAGATTATTTCCTTACCTTTAAAATGGTGTATAATTTATGTCATTTAATTGAAAAATAGTTACCGAAAAACATTATCTCCTGTAGGCTTGCAATCGGAAACAACATCGCATCGATACACCGAATTTGGAAAAACCTAAATAAAATATAATATTTTTAATGCGGCTATACGAAAATTGTGGTAGTGGGGGTTTGTTAGTCTTCGCCCACTGTCTCTGAGTCCTTTTGCCCGACACCTAAGGTGTAGCGTAAATGCACTCTTAAAAAACTTTGGTTGTTTAGTGGTTCATAACATGGGAATTTTTAGATGCTTTTTAAAACGTATTATTTGTAGCGACATGTATTTCAGTTTTTTTTTGAAGGCCTCAAAATAGTATCTAGGGCTGCGGTCAACCTGTAAAAAATTAACAGTTTTTCCTGAATGGAAGCTGAAAATAGCAAGCAATACTCCTTTGTTCCTAAGTTATACAAGCTACAAAATCAGACCCAAATATGAGTCTTTGTGGTAAGATATTTGAGGTTGGATGTTGAATAAAAAGAATCTGATCGTGAGAGCCTAAAATTTTTGGCAACACTTTTAAAAATAGCAGAATACAGCCAATAATTGAAACATTGTTTTAATGCTTAGTTTTACGTTTTTTTCTTTAGGCTATCTAAATATATTGAAATTCTTTTTAATTATTGTTGACTTTAGGTATATGATATGGAAAATAAAATATAGTTAGAATTTAATTCGGAATTCAATAATGTAATTAAAAAGAGGTGTTTACGTTTAAAAGCAATAAATTGGTCGTAGTCATTTATTTTTGGGCCAACCTGTATACATAACTTTACCAGAAAAAAACCCAGAGAAAAAAAAGCATTTTTCCAAAAAACACACCCTTCAGTATTTAATAAATTTGTTCCTATCCACGCGTTCTTACAGTGTGTATATATTATATACAGTGTGTACATAATGTATGGACCAAATTCATTATTTGTTTAAGCAAAAAAAATAAATTTCTTTGAACATTTAAGTAATAATTTTAAATTGCCTATTTTTTGACATAAAATATAAATATACAGGGTGACTCATGTAGTAGATATGACGTCGTCGACGATTTTTTTAAATGGAGACCTCAATATTTTATTGCAGATTTATGTGTATAATCTCAAAGAAAAGCTATTCTTAAAAACATAAGACACTTATGGTTTTAGATGGCCGTTTCGTGATCATAGGGTGGTAAAAATTGTATACATAATGTATAGAACAAATTCTTTATTCGGCAAAGCAAAAAAAAAAACTTTAAAATTTCCTTGAACACGTAAGTAATAATTTTATATTGGGCATTTCTTTACATAAAATAGAAATAAACAGGGTGCCTCGTATAGTAGATACGATATCATCGACGATTTTTTTAATTCAAACCCTCATATTTTATTGCAGATTTATAACCTCCAAGAAGAGCTGATTTTAAAATTATAAAGTTCCTATGACTTTAATTGACAGTCTTGTAGGTACTGGGCCTTATTTTTTTTGCTTTTTTTAAATTTTGTGTAAGTGTGTATCAGAAATACTTTATAAAGCGCTTTTTAATATCTGTCTTGTAACTAGGGTAATACCTGTTATGCTAACAAAATAATATGTTTTGTCAAGTATTTAAGTTCTTTTATTAAATTACTTATGCAATTTTCTATTTCGCAAAGGATAGAAATCATTATGTACACAATACTTTAGCACCCTTTAACTACGAAATAGACACCTAAAACCATAATTATTTTATGTTTTTAAAATCGGCTATGCTTGAAGATCATAAATCTGCACTAAAATATGGAGCTTTCTGTTTTAAAAATCATTGATAATGTCATATCTACTACATGAGTCATTCTGTATATTTATATTTTATGTTAAAAAATACGCAATTTAAAAATATTATTTACGTGTTCGAGGAAATTAGCAATTTTTTTTTGCTTATGCAAATAATGAATTTGTTCCATATATTATTTACACACGGTATAATACGTATTTAAAATAAAATTTTACTTTGGTCGCAATTATTTTTCAAAATTACTTAGAAATAGTTAAAAAACAGTGTGGGAGCCCCAAAACAGTAACATTCTGGTAAATTAGAGCAGCATGCCTTCCCCCCATAGGCTATATAGACCAGGAAAATTACATCAATTTAGGCGAAAATAAATCGATACATCTTACTCGGGAAAGCATCAAGAATCCATTGTATATATGAGAGGGAGCTGGTCTACCTAAAGTGCCTCTCGGGTGTATAAAGTGTATCTCCGAAATTGCATAAAACTTTCAAAAATATACTAAGTCGGTAAAATAATGTAAAATAACGTAAAAATTACTCTTCGGGGATTTTCGAGGGCACTTATTTCGAATTTGACCTCGAAACACTCCTACGATGCCCGGGGGTAGCTCCGCGGGGGTGAATTTTGACCGAAATTACCGCTGCATGAAAGGTAGGTTTAAAGGTAGGTTTAAAGTCAGTGGACTTTTTACGCCCTCCACTGCGACCGCTCGGTCTATTGTGGCTCACACCTTTTTATATTTCTCCCAATAGGATCGGACTTCTAATGAATCCGATACCAGATTGGGAGAGAGTTCTTACATCTCCTCTGACTCGTGTCGCTACCGGACAGGAGTGTTCTGATGTATCCTGGTGTCCCTGTCTCCTGGAGAGTATGACGAGCAGACGATTAGATCCATCATGCCCTCCTCTCCCGGTCTAGTGACGTGGCTAGCTACCAGGTCGTTGTTACAGGAACCAGATGTTCTTTCTGAGGCCGCATCTCGGGCCTTATCCTATGAAAACGGTCCTATCCGCTTTCTGTTTAAAGCCAGTAAACCCTTTTTCCTATAAAGGCGGTTCTGTCCGCCTTCTGTTTGGATTCAGGGAACCCTTTCTAAGCACCTGTTTGTTCGGGATGAATTAGCCCTTCCCCGTGAAACAGGCGCCGGTGACTTCGGGGGCACCTTACGAAACGGATTCACCCGTTTCGGTCGGCGCACCTTTGTCTGCTTGTGACCTTAAGTGGCACCTCTCGAAACGGATTTATCCGTTTCGGTCAGGACACCTTTGTCACTTTTTTCCTATGAAAGCGGTTCTGTCCGCTTTCTGTTTGGAGCTAGGGAAGTAATAGTCCACCACGGCAGAGCCCCGCATTACCGCAGTAAGGCTAGATACTCTGAGAGGTCGCCCTGTATCTCAGAGGGACCGTTGGGGACACCTGTTTAAGGTACAGGATGTCATTCACTCATCAGCACGGTATGCTAACACCTTGAGTTAAAGCCTTGTGTTCATCTTAGCTTTGGATCCCGTTCCATACGGTGGCAACAAGAGTTGCCGATAACCAGCAACTCTAGGACATGTTCCAAAAGATCCTACTGGCCCAACCACAACGACGATGTGTGAACAGAGCGGTTGGGCATGAAAGGACGCGAAAATCCGAACCAGAGTTACTCTCCTCAGCTTTTCGAACGCGCTGATTCCAAATCCCGAGGTGGCTCCGCGGGGGAGAATTAACCCCTAAATTAACCCCTTAACGATAGGTCGCGAGAATCCGGGTCGTCAAAGCTACTTTTCGGGGGTTTTCGGGAACGCTGATTCAAAATCCGCCGTAAAAACAACTCTACGACCGACGGGTTGGCTTTATTTGTCCTACATTCAGGAGATTTTTCTCGGCGACGTTCTCACCTACTTTAAATCAGTAGGATGGGCAGCGTACTGAGTGAGGAGTCCCCTTTAGGAGGTAGCATAACGGGCCTACTGAGGCCTAGGTGCAGTGATGTTTATCACCCTCCGCACTTTCAGATACAGATACAGACATAGGTCCCGAGAATCCCGGTCGTCAAAGCTACTTATTGGGGGTTTTCGGTGGCGCTAATTCGGGTATATTTTGGCCAAAATCCACCCCCGCAGAGCCATCTCCGTCGGTCTTAGGTTTGTTCCAATGGTGGATTTCGAATCAGCACCCCCGAAAACCCCCGAAAAGTAGCTTTGACCCGGATTTTCGTGACCTATCGTTAGGGGGTAAATTTGGCCAAAATTCTCCTCCGCGAAGCCATCCCCGGGCATCGTAGGGGGTATTTCGAGGTCAGATTTGGAATCTGCGCGGTGGAAAACCTCAGGGGAGTAACTTTGGTTCGGATTCCCGAGTCTTTTCATGCAGAGGTAATGTCGGCCAATTTTGGCCAAAATTCATCCCAGCGGAGCCACTCCGGGCATCGTAGAAGTGTTTCGAGGTCAAATTCGAAATCAGCGCCCTCGAAAACCCCCGGAAAGTAATTTTTACGTTATTTTACATTTTTATATAGACTTGGTATATTTAAAAAAATATATGCAATTTCGGGGATGCACTTTATGCACCCGAAAAGCATTTTGTGTAGACTAGCTCCTTCTCATACGTACAATAAATTTCTGGTGCTTTCCCGAGTAAGATGTCGAAAACCGCATCCCGATCCGAGTTGGCTAGCAAAGTCGATTTATATTTAGGTAATTTTCCTAGTCTAATAATATGGTTTTGCATAAGGAATTTGTAAATGTATTAGGCTGAAGCTTTGTCTTAAAATCTGTATGGCCCAGTTTAACATTTGCTACTTGGCATTTTCCCCAGGCGCTTATGTTATTGGTTGTCTGTAGTGGAGTATTATTTGAAACGTACAACAGACATGCACCCAATGCATTGTATTTAGATTTTATTTATCATGTTTATCCGAACGATAAAATATGAATAATTAATATACGATAATCTTTAATATAGGGAATAGAATAGATAAATACGAGTATTATAATATATCTTTCCCTTGAAATAAGTCATTGCCAAAAACCCTATTGTATAAATTGGGAAAACACGCTGTGCTGTTAGTTTTTATCAGTACAAACAATAAACACTTTAATAACAAAATATCAGCATGTGTTTTAGGTTTCAGGAATACGTGTCTTATCGCAAACTACATATAGCCATGTGCCATATGCCGTTGGCCCACGGCGGATGCTCATAAATCCGGTTTGGGGCTCAAGTTGAGCTGAATTTGAAACAGTGTGAGACTCACCAAAAATGGGTTATTTAAACATAATAGGTTCTAATCTTAAACACATGTTTTACTAAAATTTTCAGTTAATAAGAAAGAAAAATATTAAAATTAATAAACTAAAACGCAAAACTAAAAGTTTATTTATTTTTACGTTTGCATTATTTTACCATACATGCAATTTTTGTCTGTGTTTTTATGTGTGTCTGCAAAGATAATTATAGTATTTACTATAGAAGAACAAAACAATGCTAGTCTTAGTCCTAGTATTGTAATTTGGTACTCCTAACGTAAAGAACTTTGTATGTGAAAAAACTGGATGCTGGGCTTGAAGCCTAATAAATCATTTATGACAAAACGTCATAAATTTTTGAAAGCTCTTAGAATTTCTTAACTTTTTAATACAAAATTTTCACATATAATTGCCGGGTAATTTTTTGAGTACGTAAATTTTTTAAAACATTATCACGAGTCGCAAAGCGACGAGGAATAATTTTCTTTTAAAATACACGGGAAAAATTTTCCGCAATTAATTCAAGCACGTGGGGGATTCGGTACAAAAATTTTACACCGGAATTATATTTAAAAAGAGAACATATGTATAGGTATTTAGTTATATATTTTTTGCTGTATATCACCTTTGTTTGTAGTGAATATCATTTCCCTAAAATCTAGTAAGAAAATTATATGAAATAAATTAATTTATATAATTTATCTGTAATATAAATTTTATTTTACTGGGGCCCTGAAAAAAAAAAAAAAACCGCCCAATACGAACACCCACTTTCGTTTTTAATCAATATTGACTTTCCCCCGAAACCCAAAAAATTGTATAAAAACAATCAATTTTATATAAAAATTATCTGATATTTAAATTTTTCTTTTTACTGGGCACGGGCAGAATAAAAAAAATTTTCCCAAAAAATAGAACGTATCCCCTTTTTTTTAGTCAATATTAACATTTTCCTAAAACCTAGTAACAAAATTATATAAAATTAATTATAAAATACGAACGTATTTACTTTTATATTTTAGTCAATATTGACGATTTCCTGAAACCTATTAAAAATATTGTATGAAATCAATTAGTTTATTTATAATAATTTATGTGACATAATTTTTAAATTTTAGTAAGCACGGGGAAAGTAAAAAAATCCCCTATACGATACGATGGGCCTTTCCCATAAATACTAAAAGTAAATATTGCATGAAAAAATATTAGTATTGTCTAATTATATGACAGCTGGAAAAAATTTCCCACTTATTAATTTTCGTCTACGCTTTTTGGTCAAAATATTCAGAAAATTTGCTGGTTACCATAAAACTGCGAAATAAAGCATCTGATGGGTTAAAAATGTGGTATTAAATTTTCTTAAAAATCTATTTAAATTTCTATTGTTTTTTTTAATTTTATCTTGACACCGAAACGTATTTTTTTTTGGGTTTTATGGGTCAGGTAAAAAAAACTTCGAAAGGTAACAAATATATTTTTTAAATTTTGGCAGCAGATTTAGATGATTGGTTTTTTATATAAAAGTATCTTGTTTCAGGCATTCGGTTTTCCGGAAGTACTTTCCCTTGCTTTTTTGTCAAAAATGCGTTTGCAGGCCCCAGGATAATTTCCTATAAGGTTCCTTTATTATTTCTTTGGGACGATTTTCTTTTTCTTACCTTTTTTTTTTAATAACTTTAAAAAAATATAAATACAGGCTTTTAAAAAAACTATAAAAAATTGTACCCCAATGTGGGTTTATTACATTTTGGTCGCTTTAAAAACCCAAAATTTAAAATATAAAATATTTGGGGATAATAAGTGAAAAATTCCGATAATTTTCACGAAATTTTATAAT
Organism: Listronotus oregonensis; assembly: GCA_019359885.1. Lineage (NCBI taxonomy): Eukaryota > Metazoa > Arthropoda > Insecta > Coleoptera > Curculionidae > Listronotus > Listronotus oregonensis. The sequence continues at coordinate 83,860 of JAHBCN010002477.1, forward strand.
GGAATTTGTATAACAAGTTTGACAATGAAAACAATGAAAATTATCTAGTTAATTTTAATGCACGAGCGGTATTTAGGGTTTATTTCTAGAATGAAGAAATATGGAAGTAATAAAATATAAAAATGTTTTTTTGTATACAATTTTCAATTTCATGAACGTAATTAAAACTATAACTGAAATCGTTTTTTTAATTATTTTTATCTATTTCTTCATCGTGTACATGACCCAAATCGACTCATTTTGACTGTTTTGACATTTCCAATTGACAATACAAACAAACAGGATCGATTGTTATGTGTTTGTAAGTAAGTGGAAATAGCTCTTGTCTAGGCAACGTGAAATTTGCGGGGAAAAGTTTTTAACGTGCTTATGGCAAAATTTATCTATGAAATGTTTAAATAAAAACCCTTTACTTTTTTTTATTAGGGATAAACCGTATTTTTAAAAAAATGTTTTTATGGGGGGAAAAAAAAATGTGATTTGATTACTTTAAACTGATTTAAATTACGAAGTAATGTTTTATTTAAACATTAACAAAGGTCCAAAAAAAAAATATGTGTGCTGGGTTTAAACCCAAAATTTTTTATTTTTTTCGTTGATCCGAACCTAAAAATCAAATTTGGGGGTAAAAAAAAAAAATCGAGAAAAGGCGTAATTTCAGATATTATCAATTTTTTTTAAAATAAAAAATCAATACCCCAAATACTATAAAAATGTATCAAAACTATGTATTTTTACAAAGCCCAAAAATTTAAGAAAAAACCTTTTTTTCTTAAGAAATATTTTTCAATTTTTAATAAAAAACCGAATTTTCATTTTTTTAAAAGGCCTTTGGGAAAATAAATTGAAAATTAATGTTTTTTTTTTTTTGATTTTTTGTTGCAAATTTAACAATTTTGGATTTAAATTAATAAAAAAAATTTATTTATAGTAAAAAAAAACAAAAAATTTAAAAAATAAAAAAAAACCCCTTCTGGGCATTATTTTTTTTCAAAAAACATTTTTTTTTATATCTCCTTTATTATTTATTTATGAAAAAAGTTTCATACCTTTTTTTTAAAAACAATTTGAAAAGTTCTGTTTTTTTTTTTATAAATTTTTTTTTATCTCTTATACGTTATATAGTCGTAGTCCAAAATTCTGTGGTAGCAGGTTTCTGGCGGTAGTACCGATGGGTTTTTTGGGTTTTTTGATTTTTTTTTGTTTGACCCCCCAAATTTTTATTTCAGATTCAGGTTTTTGCAGAAAAAAAATTGCCCGGAAACTTAGTCCGCCCGCCCAAAAATTTTTTTTGGAAAATTTTTTTTCATGTTTATATATACAGGGTTTAAGTAGCTTTTTTTTAAAATTAAATTTGCAGCTCCTTTTTTTTTTTTTTTTTTTTTAGTTTGATTATGCTTTTTTCATTTTTAAAAAAACCATTAAAGGATAATATTAAGCAGAATCTTTTTTTAAATTATTTTTAACGAGTCGCAAAGTTCTGTAGGGGCCCCGTTTTCCAAAATAAGGATTTGCTTTTTTTTTATTAAATACACTTTTTTTAAATGAAAAAATTTAATTCGCATGTTCATAGCTTTTTTTAAAATTTTTTAATATGATGTTTGTATTATTATTTCTCCTTTTTAAAGGCGAATAAATATTTACAGCCAAAATTTTAAATTGACAAAGGATAAAAAGTTTAAAATTCGGCAACATAAGTTTTCTGTGAGAGGTTAATATCTAACCTCTCACAGGGTTACTAAAGGGGAGTTGTAGCACGTTATCTATCTTTTTTTCCCTTTAATTCCCTAAACTGATCTGTTGTTCGGTGAAATTTTTTTTAAAAGAACACAAATTAAAATATATAAAAGGATCTCCCGAACTACTGGACAAAAGCAACAGAGATTCCTTAGGTCGAAATAATGCAATTAACGTAAACTTGCCTTACCCCCAAATTTTATAATAACTAAGATCAGGGTGTCAAACTTTTAATTTTGTTTTCGTTTTTTGTAATAATTTCTTTGGGGGTTTTTTGGGGGAGAAAAAAATTCGTCCATGTTTTGATGTTGCAAGTAGGGGCCCAGCTACGGCCTCCCCCCCCCGAATAATAACTTTTTTTTTTTTGTTATTGCCCTGTTTAAAAAAAAGTTACTAAAATTTCCCCGCGGTTAAAAATGTATCCCTAACCCCAGATCTCAAGAGCAACTGTTTTGAGATAAACGCACTTTAAAGGCCCCCAAAATTTTTCCCCAAAAAAAATCCCCCCAACCCCCCCCCTTAAAAGTCACTGGGGATTTAAAACCCTTTTTGGGTGATTTTGGGGTGGGGGGTAGGGGGTTTTGGGTTTTGTTCCTGGAGACTTTTTATTAGCGTGTTGACAACTATTATTTTGCGTTTAAAAACAATTCCCGCCGGGGAAAATTTAGTAATTTCCCTTTTTTTAAAAACGGAATAACTAACCCTTTAAAAAAAATTAGCCATCTAAAAAATGGGTAGGCCAGCTGGCGCTTTCTACTAGCAACATCTAAAGCATGGTTTTAATTTTTCTAAAAATAAAAAACCCCATTTTTACCACTATGTCTTTTAGTGAAGAAATTATTACAAACAAAAAAAACAAAATTAAAAAAATTTGAGGGGCCTTATCTTAGTTATTATTAACTTTTGGGAAACAATTTACGTTAAAATTCGTTATTTGACCAAAAATCCGCTGTTGGTACACGTCAAAAATATAAAAAAAAAAATAGTTGTATACAATTTAGGGGTTTGGGCCCATTACTTTTTGGGGCACCTGGTATTATACGGGTGTCCCAAAAGTAATGGGACCAGAAACAGATTCCTTAGGTCGAAATAATGCAATTTGAAACTTGCCTTAACCGAAAGTTGATAATAACAAAGATACAGGGGGTTAAATTTTTTAAATTTTGGGCCCTTTTTTTTTTGTAATAATTCTTTAATAAATGACATAGCGGAAATTATATTTTGTTTTTAAAAAGGGGGAGGGTTTAAAATCGTTAATTGGCTATTTACTTACCTTTATCTTTAATTAATATTAAGCTTTGATACCTCTTGGTCATCCAATATTAAATTTTTTTTTTTTTTTAAAATGTTTTTTAAGGAAAACTTATTAAATCGTGAAAAAATGAAAAATGACAAATTATTATTTTTCACATAGTAGGTCGATTTTTTTTGTTCACCGTTTTTTGTAATGTTATTAAAGATCAAATTATTTTAATCTAAGAACCTAATAAATCAAAACTAAATTTAAAAAAATTACAATAAAACGACTTAAGCGCAGACGGGGAAAAAAGTAGCAAAAAGAAAATCACGAAACCAATAGTCTATTGAAGATACTGTTCAAATAAGGCACCTTTTTCCCGGGGAACGCACAGTCTGTACTTTTTTAAAATACTGCTTCAGAAGAGTGCCTGATCATTTCAGGGGTGATGCTGTTAAATTTTTCTACTACAGCCACTCTTAGTGCGTCGACAGTTTCATTTTATGTAGCGTAAATTTTGTTTTTTAAATTCCCCAAACGAAAACCAAATTTAATTTGATGCCCCCTTAGGGGCAAATGGGGTTCACATCTGCCCAAAAAAAAATATTTTTGCGATTAAACATTCCGCAGTTGGTAAACGACTTTCATCAGACCAAAAAAATTTTTAAAAAAAAAATTTTGGGTTAAATGGCATTTTTCCCAAAAACCCCAAAAGGGGAGAATTGCAGCCTTTTTTCTTGATCTCCATCTTGAAGCCCTTGAATACTGTTGCGGTAGGGGTGAAATTTATTTGATTAAGAACGTCACTGGCCGTTGAGCGAGAACGCCTGTGTATTTTTAATTTGCCGTAATGAGATACGAGGCGTCTCGATTACACTTTTCATAACAAAATTTTTTCTTTTTCTTCATTTGCTGGTTTTTTCCCTTTTTTTAATTTCACAAAACTCCCATAATTAATTAGATTATTTTTCAAACGCCTAAACATACTCTTACTGGGTTGTCGCCTTTCCGGGTATTTATTCAAGTACATTTCTTCAGCCATTTCGTCGTTCCTTCGGCATAAAATAAAACATTCCAACATGTCATATCTTTCACTATTTGAAAACGCATTCATTTTAACTTTATCTACTTAGCAAACTTTTCTTGACGTCTCATTAACAACATATCGTATTGAAATAAAATATTAATACGAGACCCCCGTCAAATATGAATACGTAAATAATAACAAAATAGACATAACCCTTTTACTAGGGGAAAAAAGATAATTTGTATTTTTTATTTTTTTACGGGTTTTAATAAGAGAGTTTTACAGGGTTTGGGGAAAGGGGGTTTAAGATTTTAAAAATGAAAAAAATTTAATATGGCGGCCATAAGAAAAACGAAAGTTGATTATGGCTGCACGCAACATAGTAGGCCTAAATTTTTTGACCCCCTTTTAAATTCGCAGATGTGTTTTTCCCTCTCCTGAAATTTTCAGGGGGCTATCCATATAATGATTGAAATATTAAAGTTGTTCAAAAAAGCCATTTTTTTTTTTCACTCTGTATATTTTGAAGAGACCAGTTAAAAAAATGCTCAAAACGGAATATTGTTGGGCACTCTGGTACGCAACTTTTCTCCCATTTAACCGACTTTGTCCCCCAAATTTTTCCCCCAAAATCCCCATGTACTTCAAGTTATTCCAAAAAAAAAATTAATTTTATATATATATATATATATTTTTAAAAAATATATATATATATATATATATATATATATATATATATATATATATATATATATATATATATATAAAAAAAAACGAAACTTAAAAAAAATCCATAAAACTATACTTACTTATAAACTAGGTACCTAAATACTATAAAAAAATAAATTAAAATAAAACATAACTATATAAAATTGTGTTTAAAAAATTTTTTTTCCCCTTTGTGTTTTAATTTTTTCAAGCAAATATTTTCCATTTTTTTTAAAATTTTTGAAAATTTCGGAGCAAGAGAAACTATAATTGTATTTTACCATTAACTCTGCTTCTAATGTTTTTATGTTAAGCCATTTCTATTCTTTCTCCATGCTGCAGTCATTAAACTAAAAATTTTTCACTCATAGCATTTGAGTGGGGCAAAGAAAAACAAAATTGAAAATTTTTTTTAAAAAAATTTTACATTATTGCTTTTAAAAAAAAAGGTCCCACTGCTTATCTATATCATTTTCTTCTAGATTGGGAAATTTAAAAAAAAAAAAGTTTTTAAGATGAATGTATTCTTCAAACAGCAAATCCTCGTCCATAGCAAAAAATTTCTGGATATTTTTAGAAAATCTTGGTACTTTGACTGTTTTTTTTTTTAAAATTTATAGCTTAGAGCCTTAAATTTTTTTTCATCGGTGAAGTCAAACCAATAATATTTTAAAGCAATATTATTATAATGGGCAAAAAATTGGGCCTAATACAAATTAAAAATATATATAACCAGGTGTACTTTTTGAATCCATAATTTATTAAATTTTTTTCATCCCATTTTTTTTTTTTTTTATTTGGGTTTTCCCCATGTGTATTGATTTAAATGATCCCTTTTTGGGGAAGTCACATCCTTTTCTTCAATCTCTTCATTCTCTTCCTGTAAATTTTCCTGGCGGACCCAGTCTATTTCAGATGACTTGTCACCGTCTGAGTCCATTTCACCAATTAAAAACTATTTTTTTCTTTATTTTTAAATTTCACTGAGTTTTTTTTTTCTTTTACAAAGAAAAACAATTAACACGCGGGGTAATATTTTTTTTGGGTGTCAAATACATTGGGGTTCCCCCAAAAGGTAATCGCCATCTAGTATTAAACAGCTAAACTACAGAACTCTTATATTGTCATCACAAACAAAAACTATGCATGGCCTTTTCCTTTCCTATACAATATACAAAAGATGGCGCAACCAGTACTAAAAAGTAATGGAATTTTTACTTTAAATACAATATTAAAAAAAATTTTTGGGATTTATCCAAAAAAAAAGGGGGTTTATTGACCTATGGCGGGGGGGGGGGGTTTCATCAAAAGCGGGGGGCTCCCGCCTAAATTTGGGGGGGTTGGCAACCCTACATAGCGGTACAAAATTTGGGATCTGGGGTTTTCTAAAACGAGAAATTCAAATGCGTCCATGCTTTTTATTGCTACAGCTACGGCCTGCTGTTTTAGATGTCATTACTTTTTTTAAAAATTTGAATATTAACCCCCGTATTAAAAAAAACGTTACTATAAATGCATCTGCATCAAAAATGTATAATTTATTTAAGTCGCTTTAAAAGGGTCCCCCCCAACCTCTTATGGAAAATGAATTTTGGCCATTTTTTTTAAAACCAAGGGGAAAATTAACACGCTGGAAATTTAGGGCACAAACCCAAAACCCTCCTAGCCCCCCAAAAAAATTTTCCCCCAAAAGGGCCCCAAATCCCCAGTGACTTTTGAGGGGGTTTTGGGGGAGGAGGCGTTTTCGAGTTTTGTGCCCTGGAAGACTTTTATCAGCGTGTTAAGAACTATCACTATGCAAAGTTTGATAACAATTGGCCAAAACTTATTTTTTTTTTAAAAAAAATTGGGTGGTCCTTTAAAGTGCATTTATCTCGA